>CAJNDV010031253.1:28187-30687 GCA_905221635.1 Symbiodinium sp. CCMP2456 | reverse complement strand
AAAACCAGTTCCGCGTCTAGTTCGGGGATTCTTTTTGTACTATCTACATAGGCCACGAAAAGAGTCAAATTGGCTTAGGACCTTTGGCCAACCAGTATGTCCGTGGAAAGCCTGCAAGCCTCCTTCGAACTCTGCGACGCCAACCTGCCTCCTCCCCAAAACCGCAGAAGAGTTACAACCCCTAGAATTATAACGGAAGCTCTGAAACCTTCAACTTCAAGAAGGGCACCAATCTGCACAAGCCGCTGAAGCGCCTCGATGCCCCAAAGCGGCGAAGCCTTCAGGTCTTCATGCGCAAACCCCTAAACCCTAAACCCTAAGCCCTCAAACCCTTAAGGTTTTACGGCCCAGGCCTTTTAGGGCGAAGAGGGCTTCTTCAAAGCCATGATGCTTGGGAGATTTGGGCTGGTGGTGGTGGTGGTTGTACGGTTTGGTTCAGAGCCTTCTGGGCTGGGGGTTCGACTTTTCAGCGCCCTGGGAGTTGGTGGACACCCCCAAATCCAGACCTAATTCACGCTCATGCCCAAGCCCTTCGTGAACTCAGCCTCACGAAGCAGCTTGCCATTCACGCATCCAGACCCGTTTGCTCTACAGTACCATTACTACGCTTGTTGCAGTCGGAAGCCGAGGTCGCCGGGATGCCCAAGACACTGCCCGAGTGGAGCGGCGCTGGCTTCCACCAGGCGCTGGGGCGGGTTCCCTAGGGTTTAGGGTTTCGGGCACCTTTGGGGGTGATGGCAAGATCGCACATGCCTCGGATCAAGCTTTGCAACCTCGTCTTCGACATCGCTACTGCTGCTGGTTCCGGCGCTCGAGCTGCTACGGGCTTATACGGGCTTGGCCCCTCGGGAGCTCTTCCGTCAATCGCAGCTGATGTGTTGTTGGCCGAGCTTGTTTTTGAACAAGAGCCCCAAACTCAGCTTGAAGGTTCTCCACCAGACTGGCGTGGATAATTTCGGGATCGCCGGCTCGTCACCACCTCGGCATGTTTTCCAATTAGGGTTTTCGATCATGCAAGGTGCAGTTTCAGGCGCTTGGATCCTGCATTGCTGTGGGCTTTCTAGAAACAGTCTGGGGTTTCCAAAGATTGCACAAGATTGCCCGCTCCTCTGCACTGACAGGAATCGGCTGCTGATGAAAATGGGCATTCCAACGCCGAGCGCCGATTTCATTGACAGGGTGGAGTCCTCGATGTCAATAACCAGCATGCCGGCTTGGCTTTTGTTCTCAATCGTGGGTTTTTGGGACGACTGAAAAGGTCGGTCGCGCAGGTCTGCCACAGTTGCCACATTAGATATAATTAATACATATACATATATATACACATACATACATGTAGTTTTAAATATGAATACTAGTGCAAATACAGATAAACATATGAATACGAATATATAAACAAAAAAGGCGTGCATATTTATATATATATATATATATATTTTAATATGCATGTATATATACAGATAATATGTATAAGGGTTTCCCCCCCAACCCCGAGACCTACCCGGCCCATGCCCAAATCCTGACGACCTCGAACATTGAGGACCATAGATTGGATCTGCACAGTATCTCAGTGCAAAGGTTTCGAGATGAGAGTTGCAATGGAAAGGTCACACAGTTGGAACGTCACAGAATGAAAAATGAAGGGTTGATTTAAAAATCGCCAGGGCAGTACCCAGTCTATCAACTTTTGTTTACACTCCTCTGTTTGCAAACCCAGCACCTTCAAAATATCACAGCAACCTTTCAGTAAGGTAAGCGGACAGAGTAGCAACAATGCATGCTGCCACTGTTTGATTTTCAGGCCCGCCGCCGTGTGGAACAGGCGATTGAAGAAGGCGATGCACGGCAGGACCGAGGCAGCTGTAAGCTCAAGGAGTTTTGGCAATGCGCAGTCTCTGTTTGCACAGCCTACAAACAAATTGCTACAACTTTCTGGCCCACCCTGGGTTCCTTTTCTGGGACTCTCACATGACAAGATCCTGAAGGGCCGATGCGTTTGCGGTGAGTTCGATGGCGCGGAAGCAGGAAGCTCTGAATCGCGCACGTGCGCTCGACATGGAGTCCTCGAACTCGAGGGATTTGCATGACCCCTCCCCACGTAAATTTGCTTCTGGACTCTCGGCTGCGCTACTCGAGAAAAACCAACGGAAGCTTGGGTCGAGAGGACAAGCAACATGAGTATCAGCATCAGCCACCCAAACTTTCAATCCCAAGAGTGTAACGGACGAGCATCATGAGCGTCAGCTGAATCAGCTGCCTGTCATCCAAGAAAACCGAAGGACGAGCATCATGAGTATTAGCTGCGTTTCATCCAACAAAGCCAGAGGACGAGCATCACGAACATCAGCCGCCCAAGTTCTCATACCCAAAAGCGCAGCTGACGAGCATCATGAGCATCAGCTGCCCAAGCTCTCGTGCCGCGTGGCCAAGCATCATGAATATCAACAAAGCCCAGAGAACGAGCATCATGAGCATCAGCCGCCCAAACTTTCAATCCCAA
>CAJNDV010031253.1:0-21732 GCA_905221635.1 Symbiodinium sp. CCMP2456 | reverse complement strand
TACTGCTACTGCTACTGCTACTTCAACTACAACTACAACTGCAACTACAACTACTACTACTGATTCTACTACTGCTTCTACTACTGATTCTTCTACTGATTCTTCTACTGATTCTACTACTACTACTACTACGACGACGACGACTACTACTACAACTACGACTACTGTGACATGTCCCCAAATCTACCGAATCCAAGTCAAGGGGGCCACGGGTAGCATAGACATTATATATATATTATTCAGGCTACCGACTAATGACGAAAGCCAGGTCTCTGGGGCTTGCAGGAGTTGTCGTTTACCATTCACTTGAGGAGTAGAGAACTTTGCCAAAATTGTGTGCAGGACCGTATCTGGGCCGTTCACAATAATAATTGATTTAGAGCCAATAAGGAAGGCCAAGCCCCGCCCCACCTTTGCTCCCCCCCTTACCTCAAAGTCCGTCACGGTCCATCTGTTTAAGCAACATGGCAAGTTGCGTTGTGTGCTTATGTGGCCGAGTGCGTCAACGTAGCAGGTTTCACGTCTGACCGCTCAGTAACTAGCTAAGCTGCCACCAGGACAGGTCGAAGCTGCTCGTAAATGGCCGAGTTATCGTTTACGCAGGGACACTCCGACTAGCAATGAGGTCGGTCAAGGTAATATGATACGACAAGGGTGTATCTTTATGTGGGCCAGGGTAAAGCAGAACAATGCTATCATCTTGCCGGCTTAATTAAGCTTCGTGGCACAACATACGTGCTTGCATCCACGCTGCCCGAGCCCCGTCGACTCTGGTTCCTTTTATTGCCCTTGGCTTTTGTGGCCTCTTCTCAAGTGGTTGGGGGGCCACTCAAAACAGTGACACATTAACTAGGGGCAGTGCAAAAATCTGAAGGGGATCAGCAACTAGATCCCCCGTACAATCTCATTTTTTAGGCTGGAGCAGAGCATGTACGGTTGCTGAGTAAGCCTCAACAACTGAGTCTGAGGCTGCGCGTGATGTTTGCGAACGGCGAAAATTTCGGCTGAGAGGAAAAAACCATGTCCGACTGATCCCAGGCCAGGATTGAGAATTCAGCAACATGGGATAATACCACTTCAAGGTATGGGTCGTGGTTGCGATTGTGGTTGTTGTTGGTGTTGTTCGCGTTGCTCTTGCTGTTGCTACCCTGTTGCCGCTGATGTTGCCGCTGCTGTTGCTGTTGCTCTTGCTGTTGATGTTGCAGTTGCTGTTGCTTTTGGTGGCGGTGGCGGTGGCGGTGGTGGTGCAGGTGTTGGCGCTGGCGTTGGTGTTGGTGTGGTTGTGGCGTTGGTTCTTGTTCTGGTTGTGGTTGTGGTTGTTCTTGTTGTGGTTGTGGTTGTTCCGGTTGTTCTTGTTGTTGTTGCTGCTGCTCCTCTGTTTGCTGCTGAAGTTGTTCTTGTCATTATACTTGTTCCTGTTTTTGTTCTCGTCCTTCTTATTGCACATTGTCAGCGACAGTATTCTGGGCTTGAGTCTGATGCCGTCGGCAATAGCTACTGTTGGAGAAGTGCCAGACTATTGCGGGGTGCCGTTGGTGCTTGGTCAAGATGAATGGAAACGCTTCCAAAGAAGCCAGCTTCATAGCCGGGTCGGGCCTAGGCTATTCAGGGGCTGGAGGCTGGAGCTCAAACTACGGCCATTGACTGCAGGCGTTTGGCTGCAGGACGCTGCATCATAGGTTCTCTAACTGCCCTCCCCGTTCCCTCTGAACGGGGGCTGAGCCTTGGGCCGCCAAACTTGGGATCAACTAGATGGGTTCCAGGACAAAACAATACTTCATGCTGCAGAACTAGCACGTGGTGAATCATTGGGGCCGCAAGTTTTGCTGAGGTTTTGAACTCTCAGGTTGCACAAATCCTTCCTGTAGCAGTAGAAGCTCAATTTGAGATGCAGTTTTCGAACTATGGCGCGCATTCGGTTCAGCCAGACCCAAGGCACCGACCCCAGAATGGATCTGCTTGCAATACCTTCTAGGGCTTACATGGACCCCGCTGACTTCATTAGTCGACGATGTGGTTAGCAGACTGCGGGCAGAGTTGTTCAGGGCTTATGAGTTTGAGAAGGGAGAGGCAGCGAGGGAGGTCTTTGCCTAAGACGAGCTGCTAGGTAGGTAGGAAGGTAGGTAGGTACGTAGGTAGGTGCGTACGTAGGCACTGTGCGCACGGACGTATATATTATGAATGTATGCACGTATCGTAAGTATCGTACGTACGTGCGTACGTACGCCATACACACGAACGTGTGTGGCAGGGTTCAAGGTGTAGGATTGCTGCAAGCATGTTGTCGGTAGTCGCATTCTTCAGCCGTATGCTCCGACAGAAAGCTCGCAACCCCCCCAAGGCCCAATAAATCAGATGAGTTCACCTGCTCTCAGGCTCAGGAGTAGAGATCCAAGCTCTGCCTCCAGGGGTTTTTGAAACGTTTTCCAGGCTCAAGTTGCAAAGGGACGATGGAGAGTTCGGGTTTTGAGGGTTTACAGTAGGAGCTCTTTTGGGGGAGTGAGTTGAGGAGCTTGGGAGTACAAGGTTTTTCAGGACTGTGGAGGAGTTCAAAGCCTTCGAGAGTCCGGAACCGCTTCTGGCATCGAGTCCGATGTCGCGATCTCGAATGGAGCTAGACACACAATCTGTTCACGAGCATCGGCAGAAGCGCCTGACAGGAAAAATCCCAGCTGAGGTTGGCATATTCCAGATGCACCGTCCCTCCTCAGCACCTTCCTGTGCAGACGGACCTGCACTTACTGGGAGAGGGCTTTGGGCGTTGGTGAGGTTTGGTTGGCCAGTGCTTTTGGATGGGATCACAGTGGGATTCAGAAGTTTGGGAGGCATGCTGGTCATCCGTCGATGCACTCAAACTGAAGCCTCACAATAGGCTCAGCTCCCCGTACCTGGACAATTTTGTTCCGAGGTCCTTGGTCTTGTAGTAATAATATAGAGTTCAAGATCTTCAAGCTCTGCTTTTCAGGAATTCGAACAGCCGAATGGGATTAAACAGTTGCTGTGCCACGGATCCGAATCCCTTGGCCCGACACCTCCTTGTTCTAACCCTAAACCCTAAACCCTAAATCCTAAACCCTAAACCCTAAATCCTAAACCCTAAACCCTAAACCCTAAATCCTAAACCCTAAACCCTAAACCTTGGCCCGACACCTCCTTCTTCCGGAACGGAGGAGCAGCAGTTTGTTATGGTCCCATCCTGGTGGATGCCAACGGATTGCACGAACCAGGCAGCGCAGTACAGATGGGTAGTTCTCTAAATTAGGGTCCCTTTTTGGGTCCTTATTATAATACGGCACCTCTTATTTAGGGTACCCCAAAAGGGACCATAATTTTTGATAACCACCCAAATGTGTTATTGCTGGGATCTTGGGGCCTCGGCGCCAGGGCGCCAGAAGTGCGAAAGCTTGCAGGTTCTTTCACAGTCGCACGCGTCTTCGGAACTGAAGTTTAACAGGTGCAAGGTCAACAAGCCATTGAAGCCAGATTTGGTCAGTTGAAGACACTGCCTCCGTCGATCTGTTTCGTGTGACCTGAACCCTCAAGGTTCCAAATCCCAGTGGAAGCATTTGGTGCGACATAGAAGCGGAGGCACCTGCGCCTCCGCAGCAGCAGGTGTTGAAACTGCGCGGGATCTCAGTTCAGAATCTGACGATACAGCGAGCAAGAACTGAGACGGATAGTTTGCATGTTATGGGCTAGTGACCGAAGGCTTTTCCGAAAGACATAGCACACAAAGCGGCACTTTGGATGCGTCGTGGGATCTTGTGAGCATAGGCAGTAATGGGAGAGTCGTCGCTCGGAGGGGCTTTTTTGCTCTTCCATTTCCCAGGAAGCTGAGCAGTGAACGGTCTTGTGGTTTTGAAATTTACAGGTGGCTTTGCTGTTGGTGCTGCTCTTTCTCTCAGTAGCAAGCTCCAAGAGTTGCACCCTTGAGCGAAGAACAATCAGCATTCTTATCATGAAGATTGCTTTTCCCAGTTCTACAAAAACAAAAAGTCTTCCTTCATCTTGAACGTCGCTTTGAGGCAAGAGCTCCTTCGATTCGAAAACTCCCTAGAGCTTTGGCAGCCCAAAGCGGATGCCTCGCAGCAAGTTTGGCCGGAGCCTCAGTCCCGGGGCCTAGGACTTCGGGTGTGGGGTAAGGGCATAAGGGGGTGCATGCTCAAATGTTGTTTGCTGCTCAAAGCCAAAGCGCAGCTGTGCGGCAGATAACTCTTCCAAGATGTTGTTGCAAGGAGTTTGACCGAGGGATAGAAGCCTCACTTCCAGCAGCACTTACTTAGAGCAAAGTGCGCAAGCTGCAAGTCCACACTGACGAATGCCTTGACCTGGGAATCCAAATTGAAGCCCATTTGCCGGATCCCGGGACAAAGCTGGTTCATCCAGAGCTGCTTTGGTTCGGGATTCCAACCAAGCTAGAGTTACTGCAATCCGTTGATCACCATACGGTAAAGCTCAGAGCTATCAGAGATGTGATGGGGTGAAATGGCAGGTTGTGCTGCAGCACCCTTCTGAGTCTTCCCCTCGAACTTGTACCTGGAATAACTTCAGTTTCTTGCGTGCTACCGGATGCAGGATGATGCAGGATGGATCAGGATAGGAGAAGGAACCGCTGCCAAGTTATAACATGTAGTTAGGTGAGAAGCTCGCGGAGATCATTCATACATTCCGACAGCAATGAAGTAGCCAGCCCACCGAAACATGCGATGAGTAGGGTAACGGGCTTTTGGACCGGTCAAATTTGTTTCGGGAGGCTCCAGCCAAGCAGCAACCTGGCCGACGTCTCTCCCGGGATCGAGAACGGTCAAATAGGACGTGGGAGTGCTGATACGGATTTTTGGTCGACGGACGTTTGGTTGAAGGGTGGTCGAAAAAAAAAGGCCTCGCACCAGAGCATTTATACGTAAGATTGAGGATGAGGTCTTCAGGGTGGCCTCGCACAGGATGCGTGTATCAGCTTCAAGCTAGCCTCTTATATGTATTTCTGCGGCGCAGCACTTCAACTGCTGAGCCACCCATGTGTGCCGAAAGCTCTCGAACCCTCAAGCTTTAACAGGGGAACCCATCGGAGGCGCCTCGAGAGCTTTCATAGGACATCTATCTGCCGAAAGTGCCAAGGCCCCAAAGAACTGCAAAGGGCTCCAGGCCTTCAAGAGGCCCCCAAGTGGGTGGTTGTCAAAATTATGGTCCCTTTTTGGGTCCTTATGTAATACGGCACCTATTATTTAGGATACCCCAAAAGGGACCCTAATTTTGACAACTACCCAAGTATGCGCCACAGGAGTTCCGGAGCAGGCGTGGGAAGCAGCCGAGGCCGGAACCAGGGTGGAAGCTGTCGGCTTTGAGATTCCGAAGGGACTGAAGGTGCAAGCTCTTTGACTTCATGACAGCCGTTCGGAGGTGGATGCATTCTTGGGGATGGAGTACCGTGGTCATGGCTTTATGTTTCGTGAGCAACTTCCTGATGAAGATACTAGGATAGGTTGAGGTTCGCCATTGCCGGGCCATCCATGCCAATGCATCTGTGTCGCCAGCGAGACCGACCAAGAGAAACTCGAAATGTGTGCATCGTCGACTGGACTTTGCAGGCCTACACTGAAACCCTAAACCTGAAACATACCAGGGCCAAGAGGTCATAATCACGCATGCACGGGCATCACGGGCATGGCACCTCTGGGATGGCAGCCAAAAACCTCACTTTCTTGTGCGAAGCTCATCTAAATTGTCGGAGGATGTGGAGGAGATACTCTCCTCCACTGTGGTGCAGAACGCAGAACAATGCTTCTCGGCTCAATTGCAGCTGGTGGCTCACTTAGCAGCATGGTTGACAAAGCGTTGGGCGTCGTTTCTGTTCCAAGACTTTGAGGAATTTGATGGTTTCCGGTAAGTGTCTGCAATTGTCTGCATAAGGTGAACGGTTGATACAATTATGATACAAATGATATAGTCCAATCGGCACTGCTAGCAAGACACACCCCATTGGTACACTTCTTGAAGAAGCAGAGACAGGGAGACTAAAGATCGAGAGTCCTGCTCCCCCAGGTGCAGCTGCGGGACTTGCCGCGAAGCTGAAAGGGATTCTGTCTAGCCCCGGGTTCCGGAGCTCTTGTGTTGTGCTAGATGCCGGCTGCGCCATCTAGGTGTTTGCGGGGCTGTGCTTGATTCAGACCAGAGGGTTTTACGAGAGGGCTGCCGGATCGAGAAACGTTGATTTGCTTTGTATACAGGATGTTGTTTATACATGCTTAATTACATGCATTTGTACAAGCATGTGTGGCATGCATGCATACATGAATTCATGTTCACGTGGTAGATGCAAAGTCCGTGCCCCTGTGAAATTCCAGTGCGAAAGCAATGCCATAAAAAAGCCCCAAGCCCGCTTCTTGAATTCCGAATTCCCCGATTCATTCCTGCTGTTTGTGGGCGAAGATCTCAACTCCATGAAGGACTCAATGTGTGCTTCAAAGTGCTTGCGGAAGCAAAGCGACTGCAATGCCGTACCAACCACTGAGAATGTAAACAAAGGATCATGACTCGTCAAAGTAGTGTTCACTACTCGTGAGCATCATGAGGAGTAGTCAGTAACACTTCTATCGACACGAACACTAGGCGCACAAACACACACACACACACTATAATCAGCATCATGAGCAACATCAGGCGGACAGGAAGACTTTCGCCTCCTAAGGAAGAAACGCTTGTGGTGCTCCTACTACTACGACGACGACTACTACTACGACTACGATGTCGTTTACTATGTACTACGACTACTAGCACAACTACTAATACGAAACTGGTTCCGCTACTATTGCCACTGCTACCACCACTATGTTGACGGTGAACAGCGTAGTAGTACTGATCATGAGATTGAGGCTACTTGTGCTGGTGCCATGGTGTTACAAAGAAGCTCCAAGAAGCAACATCATCGTCATCCAGTTAGGTGTCCTGTCTCCACACCATCGCAAAGCTTACGGAGAACGACGCCTACGGCGCCATCGGAGGAGAGACAGCGAAGCCCAAGCTACCGGCTGTAAGCTGCGTGTTTGGAGAGTTCTATTCTAGCCTGACCGATTATGTCAGCTTTAGGTTTCATCTTTCATGATTGTTTTCAGGTTGCAGAGTCTAAGGCCCTGTTGTTGCACCTCAGCCTGAGGGACTTCAGTTTGTCTTTGCTCACATGCTTGTTCTTTGTCCCCCCCCCCCACCCGCAACAAATCGAGACCCCCTCAAGAAAGCCGGTGAGAAAGCCGTGGAGAAGTGGTTGTCCTTGTTTCAGCTGGGCGGCAGCAAAGGCAGCGCAGGATTCAGTCTAGCTTGTCCGGTTGCCGTTGAGTTCAGCGAAATTCCCTTCCTCAAGGAGTCGCTTGTGTGAGAAGCCATCAGTATCTCCTGGACCGAAACACCAACTTATTCATTGAATTTTCTTTTTCTGTGTTTTGAACGGCTCCTACAGCAATCAACGGCTTCCTGAGGACCTGCACACAGGCCTGGAACAAGCCGCAAATCCCCAAGGGCAACGGCCGCGAGAATCAAAGGCAAATCCAAACCCGCCAATGTAGATTGGAGTCAAGCATGCTAGCAATGACTTTGAGTGTCAAAGGCAAATCCCAACCCATCAATCTGGACTAAGCACGCTCGCAATCGCCACCAGAATCAAAAACACATTCAAACCTGTCAATTTACATTGGGGTAGCGCACGCTTGCGCTGGCCTGAGGAATCAAAGGCAAATAAAACCCTGTCAATGTTGATTTAGGCAGAGCATGCTTTCAGTGGCCTCGAGATTCAAAAGCCAATCCAATCCCGTCAATTTGCAGTTTTGGATAAAGCCACCTTTCCGTGGCTTCGAGGACCCAAGGCAAGTGCGGATGTTCGTTGCTGTCGCAACATTCTCTCCAGCTGCCTCCCTGCATGAGGATTGGACAATCTGTTGAACGACCCACGTCTGGCGAAAGTTCTGTCAGCACTCAGGCGCATTATTGGGGAGCGGGGCAGCAGCGGCGCTTCTTCGGTTGCGGGCTTCAATTCTTCTCAGAAATTTCGCGGTTGTGGACCATCCGCGGCAAGCATATATTTACCCTGCCCAGTCCGATTTCTTCTTGTGTGCCAGGTCGAAGGCCTACGAACTGACTTATTCGCGTGCCATCATGAGCCAGGGGCCCAGGTTTTCCTTTTCGTTGCCTGGCTGTCAGGACGAAGCCTTTGTGATGGTGTAGGTATAGCCGATGGCCTTTCAAGGGCTATAGCACATGATGCTGGCAGCCCTAATGCCCAATACTTGTAAAATCAACCTACCAGCTATACTATACGAAGCCCGGATACGTGTACATGAGGAGGTTCCTGGCCCCGCACTGCGTCTGCGACATTCCCTGAGCCCGAAGCCCTACATATTACAAGGAGGGCTTGTTTAAGCGGGCAGACGGGCAATGAACAGGGAAGGAACACGCCGCCTGTTCGCCTGAGGAACTGTTTGGGCCGTTGGCAAGCTCGGGCTGAAAGGTAGGGATGTCCAGGCCACGGGCTTTTGATTTGGTGTTGGGGTCCAGTCCGGGTTCTCGGCTCGGTTGGGCGTTCCTGGGTGGAGTGTCTCCGCGTCGGTGAGCTTAGCTGCCCAAAGCCAGCAAGATGCTGCCTGTGAAAGCCACGGTAAGCCCGGTTTGCACTCCAGATTTGCGAACCCGAAGGAGACGGGGCGGGAAGCAGCCGAAACTAGCAAGAAAGCAAATCTGGCAGGGCATCATCGCCGTGCTCGCCGAAACTTCACAGCAGCTTGGCCTGAAAAGACTTACAGACAACCGCAGCAAGGATCCAGCAGACATAGTTTCGGACCGTCGGGGCATTCACTGAGCCGCTGTCATCCGCCGTCTGAAAGTTTCTTGGGACCCCCAAATCCATGAGCCCTGGTCATGGCAGGGTTTGGAAGAGAACTGATGTGACTCCAACGGAAAGTGATGGTTTTTGCACCTGCACCGTAGGGTCTTCAGCTGCAAGCCAAGGCCCATACTGACTCAGTTTTCGTCGGTGCCCCAGAGACGAGCACCCCAGAGGGTATAGTCCAGTGTGAGATTGTGATCGTATTCTGTCGCAATAGCCCTAAACCCTAAACCCAAGCTCCAGGTGCCAGGAGCTCTCCAACACTCTGTGGGGGCTTGCCAGGTCTCGGCCTGGAGTTGTTCCTGAGATCGTGGCTTCAGGGCTCTTCGGGGCTTCAGGGCCGAGAGCAAGAGCAGTAAACGTGCAGGGTAGGTCCAACCACAACTGGAGCACATGAAGGATTTTTTTCGAGCCTTCGCTATCTGCTGCCACCACCCCAAGCTGGACAGGGATGTTGTGGCTTACTGTAGATTTGCCGAAAGCTTGTGGACATATCATGACGCACACCTCAGCCATTTGCAACCTTCATCCTTTGCGAACTCCGGGCTGATTCAGGGCTCGCCCAGCCCTGGACACAGGCTGAGCGAGAGCATGCAAGGCCTGAAGCCGGAAGGAATTCGGCCGGAGACCTACCTTCAGCTTTCCTGGTCCTTGCACGCAAGTCTGTTGGTGCGAATAGAAATCTTGAGCTTGGGCGGGCGAAGCCGGGATGTACAGCACAGGCTCGTGGCAGCCATTGGAAACACTTCTGCAAATTGTTCTTTGAAGCCCCTTCAGCGTTGTGCACCTGGTCGAACTGTCCGTCCAGGCTCGCCTATGCAGTCATGGCGCAAGGTCGGGGCGGGGGGGGGGGGGGGGNNGGATGGCGTGTGCGAACTGTAAGGTTTCTCACTCGGCATTGGGTCCTTGCAAGAAGGGGGCGCAAAGCGGGTGACGTGCTCTTTTGGCCCATTCAGCCTTAACCCAACACTCCAACGATCCTGAACCACAAGCAGCCCACCTTCTCCTTGATTTACAGCAGCCCACAGTGTTAAGCCCGAAGAACCCCTAAACATCCCAATACCAGAAACCTACTTTGGCCCAGACGTTAATCTACGGATGAGAAGCCCAAAGTCCAATAGCAGCGACGGTGTGGCAGAGCATAGCTTTCTGGAGATCTAGCTGAATCTAGCCCTTCTGGGGTCCTGCTGTACACGAACCTGGCAAGAATGCACGTTCGCGTTGTTTTGGTTTGGGCAGGCGTGTCACGGCTCTCGCAGTTCAGCACACAGCGCTGTCGCTCAGGGCAGCGGTGAGTGAATGCTTGGAGTCCGGTTGGAGCTTACGGAAGGATTGAGGAGTTCGAGACTTGGGTTGTGGAGCTGGAAAGCATTTGCGGCATTTGCGCTAGAAGCCTTTGGTCCACCTTGCCGTGGAATTCTGAAGTATCATCACAAAGGTGCCTCACAAACAGCCTCTGGGCAGTAGCAAAGCTGGGGCTGCGCGGCGAGGACTGTGGAGTTGGTGCCTAAAGAAGTTCTGGCTCTGGTTAGGCATTGGGCTTTTGGAGCAGAGCATGGGCCTTCATTCAGAAACGAGAGCACATTGCTGCGCGAGGAAGTGCGAGATTTCTCCAACCAGTGCCTGAGCCAAATTCACTTGGTACTGTTCAAGGACATGCTGGAAGCCCTTTGCACGGCAGCACTTCACCCACTTTCTCAGACCCATGATTATGATGGTGTGCCGCTGGCTTTACAGGTTCAGGCATGATTTCCCCTTGGATTGTAGAAGCAGGGTGGAGCTAATTTGCACGAGATCGCCACTGATTGCCTGAAGCCCTCCTTAGTCGCAGGCCGGAAGCCAAGCCGCCGTCAACCTTTGATTTAAATCCTGTTGGCATGAGGGTAGTTGTCAAAATTAGGGTCCCTTTTGGGGTACCCTAAATAATAGGTGCCGTATTATAATAAGGACCCAAAAGGGACCATAATTTTGACAACCACCCCATGAGCATGCAGGAGATGTCCCCACAGGGTCTCGCCAACAGCCTCTGGGCCTGCTGCGCCCTCAGCCGGACGGAGGAATCTGAAAATCGGCTGTCGTAGTTGTCAAAATTATGGTCCGATTTGGGGTACCCTAAATAATAGGTGCCGTATTAAAAAAGGGACCCAAAAAGGGCCCATAATTTTGACAACCACCCAGCTGTCGTAGCCCTACTAACCGTGCTGATGCTACTTGCCAGACGTTGTAGCTGCACCAACAAAACATTATGGTTCGTGCATGCTGGTAGTACCAGCAGTGATAGCAGAAGCGGCAGATAGCGGCAGCATAGTCGCACCACTGAATTTCTGAGCGCAGCAAGCCCCTTGCCCATGTTTGTCCTTCTGAACTCTCTGCAACTTGGCCTACAACCTCATCATCCGAAGCCTCTGCACCCAAACTCCAGGTGCCAAGCTCCAGTCAGACAGCCGGGAGGCAATCTTGGACATTGAGGCCGCGCATGGTTGCACAAGTTTAAGATTTCGCTCAGGAAGTGCAAAAGGGCCGCTGCGGTCGACACTTGTTAGGGCCGAGCGAGACCGCCACAGATCTCGAGTTTTTCGATGACGATATCCTTGCATGGTCATCGTCACTGATTCGGAACATCCTTTTTTGAAACTCCTTCCGCAGAGCCAGCAAGAAAGCAAGAGATCGGCGACCGACAATACTTAAACAAATCAGACGCTGAGGATTCAGGAGCAATGTTCCTGCTGCAGTATGTGTGCTGGCTCCTCGGTGACAGGTCGTGGGGCGCTTCTGCATCGATGCAGCAAGGCGTGCGATGGCTTCCGAAGACCTGCTGAAGCTCTTCTTCCCGCAGGCCCTCGGTTGTTTAGAGAGTGCTGCAGGTGCACAGCCCGAAATTGTGTAATGGTCTGGAAATTGAGCACTTGCACTCTTCCACGCGCAGCTTCAACACCTAGTGTCCTCATCATTTTGGGAACCTTACGTGCAGCCCTAAGCTTCCTACGAAGGAGCTCTCCATGGCACTCTGGGCCATGGCGAAGCTCATTGGCCGAAGGCCAGTCTGGCGATCCTCCAGTGGCCGTGGCAGCGCAACCTCGAAGTTCGGAGGGCTTGAGCTGGCAGCAGCTGGTAGAATAGTATCTGCGAGCAGGAGCAAGAGCTGCAGTGGTATCAGTGTCTTCCTTGTTTCTTTTGTTCTTGTTGAAAAGCCTCGGAAACTCGGTCCGATCCTTAAGCCTTTGGCGCTCTTCGTGTCACAGGGCTCGTGCCAATAAAACCAGCGACGCCTTCGAGGCGGTCTCAAGGCTCCGCCGCAAGGGTTGCTCGAGAGTGGGGGGTCTTTCGAAAAAAGGTCGTGACGCCGTAACGAGCACCTTCCTACCCTCTCATACTGCCTGCGAACCTCGAGCCATTGACGATAATAAGGGTTGATAGTCTAGGCTTGTCTTCTCACATGAAAAGCCCGTGACTCCGACAGACGCCAGAACTGAGATCAGATCATGTTGTGACTTTGTTGTTGTGGTTGCTCGCGTTCTTCTATCATCTGAATCCGCTTTGGCTTTCTTGATAGGGCTCCAGGCATTTCATGGTTTCAACTCCAGCGAAACCACTACTAATGTAGACCCGAACAGTGACAAAACATCCACACTTGTTATTGTTCCAGCAGTCTAATCCTCACCCAGGGAACATCCAGGAAACACTCCGAGACAAGCCCATGAGTACCAAAACGAGCACTAGACGACTGGATAGAAGGTTTTTCCTCGAAACTGTGTTGCACGCCGCAGCAGGAGCCGCAGAGCCACCCTCAATCCCTCTCCTCTCAATGTAAGAATGCCACACTGTCACAAGGTTTTTTGGGAATGATCACTCTCATAGTGTCATGGTCCTACTGGTTGTTTCAACAACACAAAAACCCACGGCTCACACTCCAGGTTTGCAGAGGCTGTTGCCGTCGAAGCCACGTCCCGCGTCCACGACTTCAGCCCGCAGGACGGTAACGCCTGCTCTGGCCAAGACACTTGTTGGTATATCTTCGTTACTAGCTGTCACTATAAGGGCACACCACGGTGTTCTAGCGCAGCAGTGTTGTTGTAATGCTGATAGAACTAGCATGTTTACGTATAACTACGCTTAGGTCATCTTTTATCAACTTGTTTGTAACCATAGTATTGTTGATTCTGATCAGGATTCTGCTTACTTTTGTTTTGTGATTCCATGGGCTTGAGGAGTGCAGACTTCAACCCGCAAACTGTGTTGGGCTATACAGCTCGGATGAACTCTAAGGCTCTAAGGTCCTCCTTTGCAAGCAAAGAACCGCAAAAGGGGCAGGTTCGGGCTGCTGAACTACCTGAGTGCAATCATGTTGCACATCTTTCTCTTCGGGGCTCTCGCCTTCGAGGGCGACCTTTCCGGCCAACTCCTTTGCTCCTGCCAGGGCGTATCAACCATCGCTTGGTCTTTGGTGACTTGCCTGCAGCAGCATGTTCTGAGGCGACCACGACTTAGGCTCGGCCTCAATCGTGGCCACTCGCGATGCACTGACTGCCTGTTGTCTCGTTCTGCTCTGCAGCGCTACAAGCACCATACAAAGACAATGGTTCCGGCGAGTGCTGGCAGCCATGATGCTAAACCTCGCACGAGCAATGGCAACGTTGATGGTCATGATAATAGCGACAGCAGCCGTTTGAATACGACTACCACTACCCACCGCCCGCTACAAACAACCACTACCACGACCACTGCCACTACCACTACCACTACCACTACCACTACCAATACGACGAACATGACGACGACTATGGCGAGGACGCGGACGACTACTACGCCAAAGACGACTACGACAAATACCACGACGATGACGACGACGACGACCGCCTCTACTACTGCTACGACGACGACTACTGCGTCTACTACGACCAGCACCGGCACCACCTTCGGCCCCCACTTCTCCCAACTGCTGAAACCTGTACTTCTACCATTGCCATTGCCATTGGTGGAGCAGTTATACTTCTAGCGTTGCCATTGCCATTGGAGCTACATATACTGGTAAGAGCAGTCACCACGAAGGGCGCTCACTGCGGAAGTGATGCTTGATTGTGGCTGCTTTCTGAACCATCTCGGTCCTTGATTTTGCGCTCTGCCAGAACCTATTGCGCTGTCTAGGCTGCCGGACTGTTTTCGGAAGCTCTACTCAGATGTACGTGTTGGTTCGTGCACTCTCCAGTTGTAATTCATGTCTCATGCTAAAAGGCCACCCTGGACATGGTCACCAGCCTTGACACTTACAACTTCTTCAACCTGGCTGCCCAAGTTGCGGCCTGGCTGACGTAGGTGATGGTTGTGTTCATATCGGTCGTATGGGGTGTTTGCTGCCATTGCAGATGCTGCTGTTTGGTGTCGATGGGTTGTTGATGGCACTGGTGAAGTCACTGGTGGTGGTGTTTTCCGACCTTGAGTTGGCTTTCACCAAACTGCCCAAACCCATAGTCTGCAACCCTGGTGGGCGGCAAAGAAAGCACTTTCTGTCCTGCCCTCAGCATGTTGAAGCGCATCCACATTGCAACGTCTTCAAACCCTGTCATGAGGGCTGACATCCGCTGCCGAAACCAAGGATGCTGAACTCGTAAACTGTGGAAGTTCTAGATCCAGGGCTTGATCCTGGGAAGCCCACGTCGGACCCAAAGAAACATGACTGAGTGTATGGACATTTCGTGTTCGGGTGCTGCTCCGATACCCTGAACCTCAAAAGCACAAACCTTGCAGAAAGCTAGCCAGTCCTGAAAAACAAGACCTCGCTTCAGTCTTCTTAGATAGTTTTCATTTCGATTAGATTAAAACAAAGACTCCAAGGGATGGTGATTCTAAGGGTACGCAAGTTCGGAAGACGTCACATTAATGCACAACATCTTGTTCTACACCGTTGGCCTGTATGTGTCTCTGAAGAAGAGCCTACTCCTTTCGAAGCTTTGTGTTTTCGGAAGCTTTGCGTGTTCAGCACTGTGGGCTTCGGCTTCTGCCTGAGGCAGCTGCGAACATCCGTGCATACCCGCCGCAGGTGCGAGGGCCAGGGCGAGGGCTTGCAGCTCATCTGGGCCTTTCAGTTCCAGTTCATCTTGTACAAGACAGATGTCTGCAGATTTTATGCCATTGTTGCGTAGAGTCTAGGAGTCTAGGAGCATAGGAATATACGGAGCTCATCGAAAGCAGGTTGGCTCTGGTTTAAGTCCAACCCTGACGGACCTCGAGGGTTTGTGCTCTCGTCAGTGTGAAGGCCGCAAACCTTCGACTTGCGACCGTTCCCAACAACACACAGGAAGGGCCAAACCCGACCTATATCCCTGACTCCGCAACGCCCAAGTCAAAGCGTTGAGAGGCCATCGCCAACTGCTGCTGGGCATTCAACCGCCTGGGTCGCAAGGAAGCCGTCCTGCCGGCGTGCATTGGTAACACACAAAATGGTTTTCAAACAACTTGGAATACATTAATATGGTCATAAAGATGTCTTGGGAACGTTGCATGACTGTCTACTACTCGGAACGAACCCTTTGGCTCCAGCCCAAAAGGCGCCTACTTTTGATGGCTTGAGGTAGGGGAGGTGATTACACTTGCGCAGTTTATGGGTTCACCTTCGAATTAATATTATTGGCAATAGTTGCTATCAATATTAATATTGTTGTTCTTGTTGTTCTGCTTGTACTATTCATGTTCTTATCAGTTTAATTTATTCTTATAGTTTCCGCTCTCGTCATTGTTGCGGTGTATTTGTTGTTCGTGTTGTTGATGGCACATCGACGTAGTTGGGTTGATTTAGTGCTGCTCGTCGTGTTGTTGATTTGCTTGTGCTGCCATAAGGTCTTTGCCTGCCTTTTGTTGGTCGGGTGCTGCTCGAGATGGATCCTACTCAGGTGTCTACAGCAACTGCTTCTTGCTTTCGCAATGACTTTCCATAAACTAGCTTCATTGTCAGTAGAGGAACAAAAACTAGAAAGCCATGCTGTCGTCGTATTCCTACTTGTCAGCGTCAGCCGCCATCGTCAGCATTCGTCGCGATCATGAAATGTTAGTCATCCA
Source organism: Symbiodinium sp. CCMP2456 (assembly GCA_905221635.1). Classification (NCBI taxonomy): domain Eukaryota; class Dinophyceae; order Suessiales; family Symbiodiniaceae; genus Symbiodinium; species Symbiodinium sp. CCMP2456. Next base: position 5,807 of record CAJNDV010031253.1, on the reverse strand, counting down.
TCATTGTCGTACTGTTATTCGTCGTGTTCATCATCGCATCAACAGCATCGTCATCACTACGACCACAGCCGCCCTCCCATGTCACCATCCACATCATCACTAGCCTCATCCTTGCCAGCATCATCGGCAGGACAAGCAGTCATCACGATCATAGTCATCATCATTCTCGCATCCTCATCATCTCCATCCGCAGCCGAAGCAGCCCTCATCTTGATATCACCTCCATCGACATGTCCGCCGGCATCAACATGACAGTGATGATGATGGCCGCTTGTGCGAGAAGAGCTGCAAAAAGACACGTGTGTGTGTGTGTGTGCTTCTAGCAGGTGTCACTTGGGCAGTAAGTGCGAGAGTGGTGGTGATTGATGTAAGTGTATAGCTCATCTGTTCTGTTTTCCGGCCGCTGGCTATATATTTGTGACGTTGGTGGTCGCGGTAGCAAACAGCAACAGCACTGATCGTCGTCATCGTAGTGCTCATGCCAGGTTCTGGCACGCTTCGGCAAAGCCGCGGCAGAAGAGGCCATGAGGAGGATCGACGAGTTTTCGTGGCAGGACCTGCAGGGAGCATTGGAGAAAGGCAACCCCGTGGGAAAGCGCCTAGTAACTACGGGCCGGTGCACTGGGTGACAGCTCAAGAACTTGCTGGCAAGCGGGGCAAGTTCCCGGTGTTTTGTAGGGTGACTCGGGTCTTTGGTAGAATGAATATGGCACCAGGGAATCTCGTGATTGTTTCGCACCTCGCTGTCCCTTTGCGATTCCGGATTTGTCGGTGCCTGCGTGAGTGTGAAACGGTGTGAACTGATTCATGTATCGGATTGCATTTACAGCGCCGACCATCTTATTCACCGATGTAGGACTGCATCACTTGTGGAGGCATATTCATCTTAGAAGGGGGCCACGGTGGCTTCTGAGCGCAGTTTGCCTTAATCCGCCGCGGAAAATGCAACCAGGTCGGCCCGGCTTTAACGTCCATGTTTTTATGTTTGAGAGTAGTCATTAGTGTGGAGGTCTCGCCACTTTGCAAGAATGCTGCTAGGATTGTTCGGGCATTGTCAGTGCTCTCATGAACACCTCGCCCCACAGCAGCATGGAGGCCTGCATGCGGGATTTGATAGCTCACACATTTCGGATGTGCATCCGGCAATTTCTCGGATGAAGGCGAGACTTGCTGGGCAATGTGAAGCCGAGCCAAGCATTTATGTCAAACTCGTGTTTCTGTCACATCGTTTTTGATCCGACGTCCTCGTGAATCTATGTTTGCTCCCTTTAATGCACGGGACGCAAGACGAACGGAGGCAGATGTCTTAGTATGTACGCCGTCACGAAACATGGACAGGTGCAGACACTTGCACGAGAGGTGGTGATCCGAGCCAGCCCGCGGCCTTAGAGAAGTTTGAGCAGGCTGTCATCAGCATGATCGCGCGATTTTGCACCATTCTGAAGTGCAGTGGGGCAGTTTCAAGGAAGCTCCTGGAGGCTTTCAGGTTTCCCTTCCTGTCTCCTGAGTCCCTCCACCGAGGCGGACGATGCACGGAAATCGGTACACAGGCGCTGCCGCCAGGCTGCACATGTGAGCGTCGAGGTGTCGGAGTGGTTGTGGTGTTGTGACGCATTGGGTGTTTTTCCATGGTTGAAGCAAAAACCTGGACATTCGTATCGGACATGGGTGTGGATGAGCACTCGACAAAGGCACCACACAAACTAGGTTGGTGGCTGACCCGCCGCCTCTGTGTAACCCCGGATTGTGCCTGAGAAAATTTTGTGGGCCTGGGGGCTACTTTCAAATTTCCAACAGGGCAGAACTGTCTGGAAAACTTTTTAAAGCCTTGAAACAGGGATCGACGACCTTCAACTCAAGTTGAGCAAGTTTCTGACCCCAGACCTGAAGAATTGAAACCCAACATGCAGCTCTAGGCCTCAAGCTCAAGCCCAAGCCAAACACTCAGACAAGACGAAGCCATAGCCTCGGAACGAATGCACGGTCCTAAGGGATGCACTGGTAGCATGGCCGATATCATCGTTCAAGCATGGATGCTGCAAACAGAACCCGAAGGAAACACACAACCGAGGGCATAAGCAGGGCATTCCCTGTGTGAAATCCAAATAAACAAAAATCGAGTTCTGGACCTGAAGCGGCAACAAAATGACGCGGGCTGAATGAACGATGGACACCGACAAAGTAGCGTTCCGGGCGGCAGGTCACCCATCTGGCTGAAACTAGAGCCTACACATGCCCATGCCATGTAATAACTGCCTCGTTGTCGTTGATGCCGAGTTGTGATCTTGGCTCGGCATCTAGGTGACAGCTCCCGATTTCCGACTAGGAGCCCGTCTCCGGTCTTCAGAACCACGCACTCCCGACCCCGAGCAATGAACGCAGACCTGCCCCATTCCCAGCGCATGCCATGCCGCGCATTGAATCTTCGGTCTCCCAGGTTGAACATTGCTTTGTCTGCAGTGCGGCTGAAGCTCGACTTGGAGGCCACGCGCGGAGTGGAGGCTTTTGGGTCTCTCATGGGGTCTCGTTGCCTGAGCACTCAGAGACCTGAGACCTCAGACGGTCCAAATGATGGATGTCACAACCATGCAGGCGCGCCACTGATGATTCCCAAGATTTACTGACGGCCTGCTGCCAGACGCCTCTCTCGCCAAAGGCGGTAGGTGCTGCATGAGGAGGGAAGCCCGTCGTGGAACGAGGAGAGCCGTCGAGAAAGTGATGCAGGTCCGGGATGTGCGCCTCCAGCAGTTCGTGCACTTTGTACTCATCCACACACGACTTCGACGAAGGGGGTTCCGAAAACGCGTTCGCAGAGGAGCGTAGCGCGTGAGATCACGCGAGTTTTCCCAGCTTTAACCCTGGACTCGGGCTGGGAAGGATGTGTTTGGCTTTGCTCAGGCTTTCCCTGCAGGGGTCAGGCGGGCGAGAATTTGCTGCTGAAGTCTCGCTTGCTCTGGATGGCGAGTGCGGGCGATGTTCCAGACAATAAGTGAACCAGGGGCACCAAGACTTCAAGAAGTTTGGTGCTGAAAGGCAACTGCGTCGCGACAAACCTCCTTGTGTCCGTGTGCCGGACTGGAATAATTGGAAGGATGTGCGGCTCACGCATTGTGGGAGCAGGGGTGGACACAAGGATGGCAGTTGCCTCTCCCTTTTAGGGCTTGGTAACTTTGCAGCCATGCAAGGAATATCAACGGGTTTGATTGGCATGACTGGGGCCCTTCTTTTCACAAGCCCGCCTGCACCATTCTGCAACTGTTCGAAACGAGGTGCTGTGCAAGATCAGTGGTGTGGCCCGTGCATTGCCGCTCACAGGTCATGACGCCTTTGGCACATGGCATTGGCCAAGCATTCGCAGGCCGCATGCACAGCCGCGCCCTAAGAATCCTGTGCGAGACTTGTATGGAAGCTGAATGAATGGCGAATGGCTCTGTTTTGTTTACTTCGAGGCAGCAGGGTTTCGTTCAAAGAAGTCCTGATATCGAGCTTGTCACCTGTAGACTGGCGAGAGAATGGGGAGCTCTGGGTTTCTTTCTCGACATCCTGAGTGAAAAGAGATCCAAGCTTTGTCTCCTTTCCGCGATCTCTGAGGCCTGAATGAAATCGACTTCAGGCAGTGGGAGGAAGTGCAGCGCTACTGCGGCATTGCAGGCGCGGGTGTTTTGTCACAGCTACTCTGTCTGACTTTTCCTGATGCTTCAAGGAAGCGTAGGACAATTCCAGAAGAAACCGCAATGTATGTACCAGATGCCAGTCCATCCCAAGATCCTGAGAGGTGATTGCTTGCCATAAGGGCCTTGCAAACTCCCAAAGTAAATATTTGCTCTCTTAGAAACAGAAGAAGCTAAGAGCAAGGCGCGGCGACTGGAAAAGCTGTCCGCGAGTCCAAGGGCGGCCGGGGTCGGCGTGGGAAATGACGAAAACCGTGGTAGTACCAGCACTGTCATATTCTTATTCGAGGCAGGAACTACTGTACATGTGCGCTGTCGTGCATACATACACCACATGATCATGCATTCATACGTGCACGCATGCTTGTAATGCATTCACACATACATGCATACATAGGTACGTACCCACATGCACACATGACATAATCATACATGTGTACTGTACATGCCTCCACGCAGGTTTATGCTCACATAGAACATGCAGGCATATGTATATAGTACAATGTGCAACATATGCCTGCGTACATCTCTACCTAGTTTACCAGTGTCTACCATGATGCTCAAAAACACAGACTTCGACGAGCATTCACAAGCCCTTGTTGTTGCTGTTAGTTCTGCAGCTGCTGCAAGTGCTGCTGCTGCTGCTGCCACGGCAGCTGCTGCTGCTGCTGCTGCTGCTGCTGCTGTTGCGTGGTGGTCGTGGTAGTGTTGGTGGTAGTGGTGGTCGTGGTGGTGGTGGTGGTGGTGGTGGTGGTGGTGGTGGTGGTGGTGGTATTGGTGGTATTGGTGGTATTGGTGGTATTGGTGGTGTTGTTGTTGTTTTTTGGTGGGGGTAATGGGTACGCAGTGTGCGGGTGTACCTTGTTGTTGTTATTGGTGTTGGTCCGTTGTCGTTGTCGTTGTCGTTGGCGCTGTTGTCGTTGTTGTCGTCGTTGTGGTTGTTGTTGTTGTGGTTGGGTTGTCGTTGTCGTTGTCGTTGTCGTTGTTGTGGTCGTTGTAGTTGTGGTGGTGGTTGTTGTTGTTGTTCTTGTTTTTGCGGTTGTTGTCGTCGTCGTTGTCGTTGTCGTTGTTGTTGCTGTCGTTGTTGTCCTTGTTGTCCTTGCTGTGCTTGTTGTTCTGGTTGTTCTTGTTTTTCTTGTTGCTGCTGCCGCTGCCGCAGCTGGTGTGGTTAGTGCTAGTGTTAGTGTCAAGGGCAGTTGTTGCTGGTGCTGTCGTCGTTGTGGTTATTCTGGTTATGTTGCCCGTGGCATCGTCGTGTTCTTGTGAATCGTCGTTGCGGTTATTGTTGCTGACCTTGTTGTACCAGTCGACACCTTCGTCACATTATGTGAAATCCTCATGTTGCCTGCGAATACCATGTGCAATCTGCTCGTATTCTGTGGAATTCCCGGACATGTAGCCACAGTTTCAGGTCTGAGGGCTGGACATGGTCTAAAGATCAGGTTGTGTGGTATTGATTGGCCTGTCAGGTTTAGGTGCCCAGGGATTGCAGATGTGCTGTAGATGTCACACCGCAAGCTTGTGTTATCAGAGTGATAGAAGGGGAGACCGGAAAAGTCTGAAGCACCACATGAACTGGTAGCTGGGGGCCGGGGCGGAGGCATCTTCAGGGTGGTGGGAGTTGGAACTAAGCGTTTTCTTCCGTGCGCGAAGAACGATTCATGTTCCAGTGCCCAGGGTTGGCAATTGCTTGCTTGTGCTAGCACAAGGAATGACTTCAAGATGTTTTGTGCCACGTCATTGTTAGAGACAGCCCGCGACAAGCAACCACTCGCAGCAGTGAGTCGTGGCCGATCTTGTAGGGCCGTTAGGGTGCTTAGGGTGCTGGGTTTGCACGGGGCACCATCGCATATCTCATCGCCACAATCCCGACGGCCGATCTTTTCTTGAATCTGCTGGGGCACGCTGAGGCGCAGGGACTCCAGCGTGCATGTAGGCAATGTTCATGCAGGAATGCGAAACCCGAACTCAACAGAATAATGCTGCTCAGGCTGAAGAAGGAATCTTGTATAGAACTAAGAAGGAACCCTATTCTGTCATATCGCACACAGGCACACACACACACACAGAGGCACACGCAAAGAGATGCATGTCATTGTGTGCCTGTATGTTTGTATGTATGTGTGTATGTGTGTA
>CAJNDV010031252.1:20622-50043 GCA_905221635.1 Symbiodinium sp. CCMP2456 | reverse complement strand
AAAAAAAAAAAAAAAAACAAGGGTAAGCATGAACGCCCCTAGATTGATTAATTCCAGGTCTAAGAAAAGAAGCAATCCAAACAGTTGCCAGCAATCATGATCAAGCGGTCTGAATCTGAATACCATATGCCCGAACCGGTCATGTTGTCCAGAGATTCCAAGACTTCCTGCGTAACATTCTGTATCCTGAGCCCTCTTCATCGCATAGTAGAAGCTGTAAAGTTGGAAACCCAATAGCCTCAATGCTTAGGAGTCATGCACAGGGAATCCCAGCACGATTTGACCTGAATCCGGTTTCGAACTTTTTGGGGTTTACTGCATAATAATAATAATAAATAAACACATAAATAAATAAATAAATAAACACATAAATAGATAATATAATTATAAATAAATAAATAAATATAAATATATATATATATGTATATATATTGCTGAGTTGAAAAGTTTTGGAGTCTCATGTTGCAGGCTTGGGCGATTCGAGGCCTCCTCAGAACCCAAATGAACCCAACATGTCGCAGGACAATGAACCCCAAACCCAAGTCCCGAGAAACCCTGGTTTAGGGTTTAGGGTTTAGGGTTTAGGGTTTAGGGTCCAGAAATTGGCTTCTAGTTGCCTTCTTAAGCCTTACTCCAGGTCCAGGCAGTTTACAGGACAGCCGACCGAAGTCATCAATTATACAGTACGCTTTTCTGACGGAGGGATTTTGTTTTAGGGTGTTTCAAAAGCACGCGTGGCCTCTTTTCTCCTTGCTCTCTCTGCTTCGAGATCGGGATCATGGCTTTGACAATCCCGTCGATCTCGCGCGCCCACCTTAGCCAGCGGCTCTGACTGTAGGGTTCCAGTAGAGTTTAGGGGGTTTAGGGGTTTAGGGTTTAGGGGTCTAGGGGTTAAGGCTTTAGGGTTTAGGGTTTTAAGCTTTAGGGTTTAAGGGCTGTTGGGGTTAAGGGGTTTAGGGGTTCAGGGTATAAAGGTTTAGGGGTTTAGGGCTCGTGAAGTTTTGGACATGGGGTTTTGAGGAAGGGAACTATACGGAGGACGACTGGCAGCTCGCTCCCTTGGCTTTCAGCCATGAGCCCAGTGCTCCCAAGAAGCCTCAGGGTTATGATTTGTGTTTAGGGTTTAGGGTTTAGGGTTTAGGGTTTAGGGTTCAGGGTTTAGGGTTTAGGGTTATGAATGTGCTTCTCCTGATGCCAAAGAGCCGCCCAAGAAACCTCAGGTCTGTTGTTGATGATACAAAGCCCACATTACCCTAAGGACCCTAAGCTATGGGAATTATGGTATATTCCTTATTGTGGGTATTTCAGGAATTGTATCATCAAACGTATGAGCCGTATGAGTGTGCTTCCCCTGAAGACCAAAGAGCCCCCAAGGAACCTCAGGGATATGAACATAGTGGGGCAATTTAGGGTTTCGGGTTACGGGGCCCAAACAGAGAAACCCTATTAAGGGTATAAGGGGCCCGCAAAGCTCGGGGTGTATAGGATATTGGGTCGAGAAGTCAGGGGTCAGGATCATCCCTTGACCCGAAACCCCAAACTACTAAACCCCAAACCCCAAACCCTAAACCCTAAACCCTATACCATAAATCCTGAAGCCTGAGCCCAGGCACAGAATGCGGCCGTCATCGGGATGCAGTGCCCACACGAAGCCGACGCCCCCCACGCAAAGCCTGGGGGCCCGTCAACACAACCTACCATAAGGGTTTAGGGTTTAGGGTTCCCTAAACCCAAATAGTATATACTTTGGCCCCAAAGTACCTACATACGGACTACATTAAGGCCAAAGTATATACTATTTGGGCACATGGACCCTTAGGACTACGTCCTGCAGCGCCAAGCTGCACGTCGCTACGCCTGTCTCAGAAGAGCCCCTAAGCCCTAAAACCTAAACCGTGTCCAGCTTGGTTAATTCGGGGCTCAGAGACTTGGGTGTACGGGGCTCTGGGTCTACAGGGTATACCTGGACCCTAAAGAACCTACCTTTTTAGGCTTCCTTATCATGATTTCTTTATATAAGTCCTTAAAAAGGTAGGTTATTTGGGGTTAAGGTATTGACAAAACTGTAAATTAAGATGCGACAGTTTCCACGTTTATGAAGCGGGGGCCTCGGTCCTGCACGGAACCTTTCACGTACAAAGCTAAAACGGAAGCTAACAAAAACTGAAACTATCTTTAGCTCTTCCTCCTCATATCTCTCGCCAGAAATACGAATGAACAATCGAAAACAACATGGAATGTACTTGAGGGGGAATCTCCAATCCCTATAGGCGTTCGTCGGCTATGCTGATGTCGCTGGGATACAGCTGAAATCCCTACCCTAAATCCTAAGCCTATAAGGCCCCACAAACCAAAAACCGCTGTGCCCATAAAACCACCCAAACCCCAAGGGTCCATGTAGCCAAATAGTAAATACTTCGGCCTTAAAGTAGTCCCTATATAGGTACTTTGTGGCCAAAGTGTGTATATATATATATATACTATATGAGTACATGGACCCTTAAGGAAAGCGCTTTGAAGCCCAGGGGCCAGTTTACGTCTTGGCTCTGGACGATGCACAGCTGGAGAGCCTTAGCTTGCTGTCACCGCTTGATTCCTCTCACTGCTCAGGTATACTGAGTATAATATGCCGCTGAGTTTAGGATTCAGAGCTTGGGGTTTGGGGAGTTCTAGTAATAAGGGTCTTGCCGAGTGTATACCCTAAACCCTAAACCCTAAACCCTAAACTTAGGGGCGGAATGGTACCAGGTTGCAACTTACCGAGTCTCCCGACCGTACTTGGATCTTTCAGTGATTTTTCAACTCCATAATTACCAGATCCACAACCCTAAACCCTTAACCCTAGACCCTAAAGCCTTAAAACCCTAAACCCTGAACCCTTTAGACCCTAAACCCTGAACGCTAAACCCTAAACCCTAGACCCTAAACCCTAAACTCTAAACCCTAGACCCTAAACCCTGAACCCAAAACCCAGCGGGGCCTTGCTGATCCCTTAGCGCCAAGCCCTTCCTGCACAGTCTTCTCACCTGAAGGTAAGATCCCTGGAAAGGTCGGCTCAAGAAGCTGAGGCTTAGAGGTTTAGGGTTTAGGGTTTATGGTTCAGGGTTTAGTGGCCTTTCGGTCCTGAAGAGCCCAGAAATCTGAACCGCTGAGGTCTAAGCTGTCTAAACGCACTTTCAGCAAACCCTAAACTTGCCCCCAAACCCTCAAGTCCCTAAACTGAGGGGCCATGGCATGATCTGATCCTTCCAACGCAGGTCGTTCTCATCGCCATTCCCGGCTTTCGGTTCTTCTGGGATTGCAACGTTAAGCGTGCCGAGGTGATGGGTCTTGGGGTCGGCGCATATAGAGAAACACGCAACGGCCCCCGGGGTACGGCCTATCCCGGCCACACGCGTATCCCTGCCGAAGTTGGTCTCTTAAAACCCTAATCTAAGGTCCATAATAATTCGAATAGGGTTCTGGGGTACATTATACTATAATATACTATAATTATAATTATAATAAGGAGCCACCCCAAAAAAAATATTATAGGCAATTAGTAAGGCCCCTGTATAAAACCCCAGTAAGCCGAGAGTCGATGTTGGGCAAAGTTCGCTGCCAGAGCCATCGGCTGCTGCGTATGCCACGCACATGAAGACCTACGGCTGATGGTTTAGGGTTTAGGGTTTAGGGTGTAGGGTTTCGGGTTTAGAGTTTGATATAAATCCTGCATTACCCAGAATAGAAGGAATATCCTATACTTCCCATAGCTTAGGGTCCTTGTGGTAATGCAGGAGTTATACTATCAACAATAGAGGCCAACATAGGGGTTTGGGGTTCTGGATTTAGGCCTTAGCAGTAGAATATGGTGCCTGCGAAGGAGGCCTACAGCCAATAGAGGGTTATGGGGTTTAGGCCTTCATAACCAAGGACGATCTAGAAGCCAATATGGGGGGTTTAGAGTCTGGGTTTAGGTTAGGGGTTTTTCGGTGCCTTACTAGTTCGAACAGGTTTTTAGGGTGCATTTGAGGATAATTACAATGAAGTACCATTCAAGGCTTCTGGGCTTTGGTGCTCCAGGCTTCTATACATAATACCAGGTCTTTGGGAGTGCAGGCTTTTCAGGACTAAGTGTTGAAGGAGTTGGGGCTTATCACAAATATACAATTTTTAAATTTCAATTTGACGGACTATGAATCAATCTTGTCAACTTGCTAGATAATCACAAACCTAAACCACAATCGTGGAGGGTGCTAGGACATACTATGGTAATTCATGGATCCTTCTGCTCTTGCTACTGCTGCTCATGCGTTGAGCGATCTTGTCATCGGCCACAAGAAGCCTGATTCCTATTGAATACAGAATTCAGATTGCTAGTGATGTCGTCAGTCTGTTGCTGAGCTGCACTTGCTCTTCTAGCTTCCTTCATACCAGAAGAACCACTAGTCTAGCTGAGCAACATGAACCACGGTTGAGATGCACCGGGAAGCAGTTCGCGAGCTATGTGGGGCTATGATACAAGAAGTCGCTGCTGGCTAGTTTGGCCCTAACCCTATAACCTACGACCTTCTGCTTCTGGTCGAGCCCGATCTATGTAGACAACTCCGCACCGAGCCCTTTCTGTGCCCTAGGGTTTAGGGTTTAGGGTTTAGAACGCCTCAACCAAGAGACCCAACAAGTCCTGAAGGGTATTTGGTCGTTCCACTCAGAGGATCTTTCGAACTAGAGAGCAAAGACACACTGCCTTACAACACCAAGTGCCAAACACCTATGTCTAGAGGGTTGCAAGCTGTATGTCCCAAGAAGATCAAGGTAGCTGTCCCCTTCCAAGCATGATCCTTCCCCAGCCCATCAGTTCGATCATGTTTTAGGGTTTAGGGATTAGGGTTTAGAAACCCACAAACCCTAAAGACGAATAACCAACATGAAACCCCAAAAAGGAAAACTTAGATACCCATAAACCCTAAAGACGAAGGACCAACATGACACCCCAAAAAGAACAAAAACTCGCATCGGAACCTCCGCGATCTCCATCGAACACCACGGCCAGCACAACCTACTCATTCGGCTTTAGCCTAAACCTAGGGCTCCAAGTATACAAATAGTACCTACTTTGGGCTCTAAAGTCTATAAATAGTGCCTACTGTGGGCTATTTGGAGCTCCAGGGTAAACCCCACCGCCCGAACCCTAAATCAAATTTCAGGGTTTACGGTTCCGGTTTGTGGGTGTCGTTCTGGTTCTTCTACGGCGAACAGGATTTAGGGGTGTCTGACAATAGGGGACCCTAAGATAGTACCCTCAATACTAGGATCCTTATGATAAGGACCCCAAGATAAGGTACCCTGATCTTCGGAAGATCCCATATTGAGGAGACTGCAGCTGAAACTACCTAAACACACTACCCGGTTTCAGGCCGTACCCATTGACTCATAGAAGGTGAATCAGTCCGATGTCGATCTTCCTTAGCATCTACATGGGAGTTTCCGAAAATAGGGGACCCTAATATAGTACCCTGAATAGTAGGACCCTTATTATAATAAGGACACCCAAAATAAGGTACCCCTAATTTTCGGAAACTCCTACATGGGTTTACGGTGCATCGTGTCTGACAAGGCGGAGCAGGTCCGGATGCTCACTCACTCACGGCCGGCGGGCCTGCCAGCCCAGCGGTTTAGGGTTTTGGGCTTAGGGNNTTTGGGGGTTTGGGGGTTTGGGTTTTGGGTTTTGGGGTTTAGGGTTTAGGGTTTTAGGGGTTCGGGTTTTGGGGTTTAGGGTTTAGGGTTTAGGGTTCTAGGGTTTAGGGTTTTGGGGCTTAGGGTTTTAGGTGTAGGGTTTTGGGGTTTAGGGTTTAGGGTTGAGGGTTTGTGCTGTACGACTGTACGAGTATCGGGTCTGGCAAAACTCCGGCGGGCAGACAGCACACACACACACACACAAACAAAACACATCCGGCTCAAGGCTCCTCAACCTGAAATTCCGAGAAAGGATTAGGGTTTCTACAACCTAACACTCCCAAAAGGGTATAGAAAACCCAACCCTGAAAACCTGATTTATGAAACGTGTTTAGGGGTATGCAGATAAGCCGAACCCTAAACCCTAAACCCTGGAGCTTCCCGTGGACTGCTTCGCATTAGAAGATGTTTCGCGATTTTGTTGCGTGGCCGGGGCGCCGATCAAGCTTGCGACTGCCGGTGCTTAAACAAACAGCGTTGACGGCCACGGGCTTTCGGGGCTTCGAGCTTTGAAGTTGAAGAACTTGCCAAGAACAAGCGGGTGTAGCAGAAACACAAAGTATGACAGGCTTCAGCCCTGCATGCTCACATTTTCTTGAAGCCCCACCACCCAGACCAACTATGCTGATCGCCGTTGCGAGCTGGCGCTTTGTACCCCTGCATGTGTGCAACACCGGCATGTCGCACAAGACTTCCTGAATCCTATAAGCCGAAAGTAGAGAGCTTTCAGCCTGCATTTGCTAGATACCAAAACACTCAGTAGAATTCCCTCATAGCACTAGGATTCAATAACGAGGCACCCCGAGCTTCAACACAGTCGCACTGCCTCGGGCAAGGGTTTAGGGTTTTAGGGTTTAGGGCTTAAGGTTTAGAGGCTTAGGGAAGTTTAGGGTTTAGGTTGAGATTTTAGGATTCAATGTCCTTCAAGACAACTGAAGTTCGGATGTCTCCGAGGTGCCATCCAACGCCAACTCAGCGAACCTTTGCTTGATTCAAACCCGTCTCTACCCAAAACCGCAAAACCCACCCTAAACAAAGCCCGCAACAGGGCTTGCAAGATCGGGTTAGGGAAGGCATACTGTATACTTGAGGGGGAAAGGCTTGCGCTTTGTGGAAGGTTCCAAGCATCAGGAGTTTTCACTTTGGCTTTCCGGATGTTCGGGTATTCAGCTAGCAGCTCAGCAATAACCGTCCTGGGGTACTGAGAGGAAGCCTCATCAAACTCCGGTTTCCAGCACCATGAGCCCAGCAGCTCATCTACATTGTTCGGTTTAGGGCTTAGGGTTTTTGTTCCTACGTTGTTTGTTTTTTGTTTTTGTTTTTGCGTGGGGGGTTCCAATCGACCCTAACCCACAAGTCGCAACGTTGTTGCTATGAAGAACCCTAAACCCTGAACGTCTATGTAGTATGTAGCCCGAAGGGTCCAAGTACCCATTATTTAAGAACTTTGGGGCCTTTGTTGGGCTGCTAAAGCCATAAAGAAGGACTACTTGGACACTTAGGGTAGTAACCCTAAACCCTACACCCTAAACCCCTAAACCCTAGTCCTTCTCCGTGAGGTTCTCTGGGCTTGTCATTTCAGAGCTTCGGATCCAGAGGCTTGAGGCTGTTGTGTTTATAGCGAATCCCAGAAAGTTGGAACATGGGTTTTGGATGATTAGTGCTGGGATCCCCTATACTTTACCTTAAGGGCACGAGGATCATGATGTTCCAACTATTTGGCTTCTACTGTAGGGTTTAGGGTTCATAAGTACGATGGACTCCTAGTCTCAGAAGCAAAGGCGTCGGAATCGCTTTGGATACAGCCATGAGCCATGAGGCTATAACAACTCCGTTCCCATCATCCTGCGCCCGGGGTCCTATGCAAACTCCCCGAAAATACATCTCCGGATTACACCGCACCCTGCCTGAGCCCTTTTCAAATCTCTGGAGCCCTAAATGCTGAAGTCCACAGGACTCAAGCCTGATAATATACGGGCCTGAATAATTAGAAAAGGGCTCTGGGGCCCTTTATACTATACTTATAATAACGAACCCCCCAAAATGGTATAGGTAATTATTGAGGCCCTAAGCTGCCCTAAACTCTAAACCCTGAACCCTGAACCCTGTGTAAACCCTAAACCCCAAATGGTATAGGTAATTAATGAGGCTCCTATATTATCGTGCCCTGGCGCAGCTGACTCGCTCCACTGCGGTGCCCAGTCGTGGCGCAAACAACTCGCCTGCTCGTGGCTTCAATCTTCAGGCTCGGAGCAGGCCTTAGGGTTCGGGTATGGGGTTTAGGGTTTAGGATTTAGGGCGATGGTGCAAGGTTTAGGGTCTACTGTTTAGGGTTTAGGGTCTAGGGTTTAGGGTTTAGGGCGATGGTGCAGGGTTTAGGGTCTAGGGTCTAGGGTTTAGGGTTTAGGGCGATGGTGCAGGGTTTAGGGTTTACGGTTTAGGGTTTAGGGCGATGGTGCAGGGTTTCGGGTTTAGGAGTTAGGGTTTAGGGTAATGGTCTCCACTGTAACTCCTTTCTTGTTTAAGTAGCTCTATATTATTTAGGATCCTATAAAGGTAACACAAAAAAGGAACCACACTGGAGACGATAGGTAAGGTTTCTTGGGCGCAGGAATTTCGGTGCTTGGGGGCTGGCAGCAGCCCGGATTCTGCGTCGAATGTCTTTTTCGGTTGAGTGTTTAGGGTTTAGGGTTTACCTAGACCACCTCCTCATATGTTTATTTCTGCGTGCTTGGATTTCTGTACGTGACAGCATAAGATAAGGAAAAACGTGTGGCACGATTATTTCCGTGCGTGATGCTTGCAAGACGCATAATCATAACGATTCTGGGTTGGGGTTAGTAGAAGAAGACAACGAGGATCATGATGCTAGTGATGTTGGGAGATTTGGTTTATCATAAGAATACTCCACACTAGGCATAATCTCTTCTTCTACTGCTACACTATCTCCGAAGCCCTACATCGGGCACCACCACAAGCTCCCGGCGATTTTGGACGCTGCTGCTGCCGGGGGCTCAGCTTCACGCAAACTCTCGGTTCCATTGCTTAAAGTAAAGCAAAAGCGACAGCCGAATTGTACGGATAGCACATGTAGCATTCGAGCACCGGCGCGAAACTCGCGCGACTCGTCCTATGAAGTCCTCGTCTTGCCAACAGTTCATACCTAAGTTGCTCATAGCACCGCTTGATATTGTGTGTGTCAGACTTGGGATGCAGGGGCCATGCTTAAAACAGCACGGGCATGAACATCCGGATACTATTCGGCACAAGCATCAGCGCGTATTCCACACCAGGCGATTGCCCTTGTGAACTTGAAGATCCAGATCGCGCCTAGGGCTAGTTCGTATAATAGTTGTTGTCACTCGCGATACAAACAGACAGGGCGTGAAAAAAGATACTTCAAAACGAGGTAGCCAAGGAACACTATGTGTAGCATCATGTGAAGCTTCGGTCGTACTTTGAACAGACACCACTGTCGTTCAGATGTGTGGAATGCGAGGGCACCGGCTCCTTCCTAAGTTCCAAGTGTTTTGCAACGGTGTGTTATGACATTATGTTGTAAGGATATGATTGCAACAGAAGTACACACATAGACCATCCGTGCTGAGCAATTTCTGCAGCAGCTGAAGCCGGGATCCACATAGCATGTGCATACAATCCCCTGAAGTAGGCTGAAAAGTCCACCGGAGGAGCTCGAACAGCTGTCTGTCGCCCAGAGCCTATAGCCGATCCATTAAGAAATGACCATCTAGGTAAGAACCAGATACAAAAAATGTAAGGCTCTATGCTTATGTATAAGGCTTATACATAGGACTAATTATAATGAATGGTTCCAAATTGGCCTGTTGTTATCCTTGCACAAAGCAACGAGCGATATAAGCTATATAGGATTGCATAATGTCTAAAACTTCAAGCCAATGCAGTAGATCGAGAATCAACCCGTGCGGATGCTCCTGGTTCGCTTAGAAGGTCCTCCAGCCATTCACAAAGTAAGATTGTATCCGAGCCTTTGCCGGCGCCCTTGGGATAGTTCTGCAGCCTCAGCTCCGATATAGCTGATGACCTGTAACCCGGCCATACCTAGCTAGCAACCGAATAATGATCTGATAACCCTGTCCACCCTAGCCCTGGCCATCTATTCATCTCCTTATCTTCAATATAAAGCTCCATTGACTAAACCCCTAAACCCAACTGATAGGAAGTGCCACAGATTCCTATCCAACTCAGGCGGAGGACGTCTTCATCTTGAATTTCAGCAGCCCAAATCCGTCGAGGCTGGTGGATTTGTGGTTTGTTCTACACCACTGGATAAAGGAGTCGTACAATATGTTTAGCCTGTCCTGCGTAGATCGCCCCGGACGAAACTTGAGTTGTGACAGCAGCACGATTGCAGACGTAGCCATTCCGGAGCCAAAGCCCTGAATAGCAAACGTGTGAGCCGGGTCGGTGCGGAGTCGCCACGGGTCGTCAGCCCCTGGTATGGATCTGAGCGGGCTCATCTGATTTTTCCAGGGCTCGTTACCCAAATCATCCCTTGTCCAAGAACGAATATCAGACGTAGACGAGCAATTGTACCAATCCTGCCATACCCATTTACTCGATCTGGTTCAGCCTAACTAACCTATGGCATTATTTGACACCCGACCTCCTGCTCGCACATGTGACAAATCCTTGCGCTGGAGAATCCGGTCTCAAGACAGAATGCTTTGCGGAGCCATACCCAGTCTCCCTTGCACCCCATCCAGGCCATATAGAAGCGGTGCTTCTCACCGTCATAATCAACCTTCGGCAAAGTACAACAAACCGCTGTATTCATACGATTCCGGGCAACTTACTAAAACCTCGAAAATGTGCCAACTCAGACTGGCATAGAAGGCACTTCTAGACCGTCCCAGAACAGAGCACTACAATCATCTGCCATATGTTGCAACAGGTTGAAGATTGTTGTGTCGCCCTGGTAGCAACGAGCAGGTATCGCCGTAAAAAGCAGCCGCGAACAGAAGCTGTGCCTTAGGTAAATAGGTGCCATAACAAATCTGGGGATGCATGAACTAAAAAACCAGACTAGCATAACCCACTAGACTATGTACATATAGCAAAGCCTACATAAGACGAGTGACCCACTTTCATTCAACGTATGCTTCCCAAAATGGGAAAACAAGCCTTGAAATGACAGAACCAGCACAGGCATCTTCGAGCGTCCTCGCCCTTCGTCACCGTGGAGGAAGTACGGCAGTGTGCGCTTGCGATCCAGGGATTCAGTAAATACCGGGTGCAATGGATCTACTTCTTCATACAAGTCCCAGAATTCTTGGAGGTCCCGTTGCCACAGATGAACTTGGGATATATGATGACCTTGTAACAACCTGGGTGAATGTGTTCCATTGCAAAAGGACCACAACAATATCTAGAATCTACGAGTACAACATTTAGCTAGTATCTGGGTGAGATGATATCGAAGTTAAGGGTTTATAAGATTAGGCTGAGTGGGGGTCTCCTTCGGAAAGCACTGGATCCTAAAGCGAACTTGCCTCTGTGTGAAGCAAACCTCCAAACAGTGCAGACACAGCCGGGCAACATCTGTCCGCCTTGTTCCAAGATGTAGCGTGCCCAACTTGACAGTTTCATGATGGGCCACTGTAACGACTTTAGCTGCCGTGTTCGGGCATGACGGATCTTGATCAGTGCGTTGGAGATCTCGATTGGGAGTGTAAAGTTGGGCCTCGAGAGTAGGCGGTGCAGGTTCCGGCAGGTGTTTGCATCAGAAGACCTTGCACATTTGGCCAACTTTTGCAAAGTCGGATCACGTAGCCCTGCAAGCCAAGGAAGTGGAATTAGAGTGATAACTTATATAGGTTTAGGGTTTATAGGGTTTATAGGGTTTACAGATATAGCTAGGGTTTATAAGGGTTTATATTTATAAGGTGTAAAAATGGAACTATAGTGCACTAGGAAAAGTAGTGGGCCTCGTCTTTCCAACTTCCGATGGGCTTTCTGGGCTAGACGACACGTGCGGGCAGCAGAGTCAGCCTTGCTTGGAATGTAAGCAACTGAACCACATACGTTTGGCAAACCCTAGCAGCCCTATCTCATCCAAATCTTCTTCAATCCTGAATACATAATCTTCTTTAATCCTGAATACATTGAGACACATACATACATACATACATATATATATATATAGATACATAACCAGGCGATGTATGCTCCTACCCCAACCCACCACACACACACAGAGACACATTATCGAGGAAACTGTAAACCTTATAAGATTCGGTTTTGTGCTGGGTTTGTTGTTTAGGCCAGGGGCTTCTACATACATAGCCTGTAGAACCCTTATGGAAATCTCTTATCCTAAAATCCTGCAAGCTTGTACAACCCTTAGAGGACACCCCTAAAGGAACCCTTTGTAACCATCCAAGAAAGCTCAACCGCGCTTTTATAGAAATGCAAGAAACCCCGGAAGACAGCCCGGTCAGGAGCTCGTCGAGGAAGCCATCTTCTTGATCATCATCAGCGTCTACAGGACCTGGGCAGTGTTGGGGGGCCACGACTAAGCAGATGGTTTGGGTCGCCGAGGGCCCCACTTTTATAAAAGCACTCCACATCATATCCTGCGACAGGGGAGGTCGAGCATGTGCAGTGAGTCGTTCGTTTGCATGGCCAAGCCTACACAGCCCTGCCAACACATGTTAAGAAGGAACAGTAGCAGACAACTTGGGGCAGAACGACACCGATCTTTTCCATGCTGTGTGCCCATGTCGCAGACTGACTTCGCAAGATTGGCCCATGCCGTTAAGACGGCATGTGCAAGTAACTAATTGTGGAAAGACAAAATGTCTTGTTGCTGAAAAGCATGACTGATCAAAGCTCCGGTTCCGGATAGGATGCCTCAGCTTTCTCTGCTGCGCTTTTTTGAGCGTGCAGGACATTTGGCTGCCGCCTTCGCTCCAGCTTTTGCCTTCGCCTTACCCTTGGCCTTCGCCTTCGGCTTGGCAGGGGTGCTGGCACCACCCTTGCACCTTAGTTTGGGGGTTTTATAAACGTACTAGCATAGGCTTTTAAAAGGTTGTGCCGGGCTTAGGGTTATACCTTGTAGTGAGTTATCAGGGCTTCTACAAAGGGCTATTGAAGTTTGTGCAATCTACATATAATATAAGGGTCTAGGCTAAACTAGAAAAGAAGGCAGCCTAAACTTGTTCAACATCTAGATAAATTGTAGCAGAAGATCGTTTTGGATCGAACCACGTAGTTGTTTAAAGCCAGGTCCGCTTTGGTGCAGAGAACATAGGTCTGCAAGGTCTCTTTCTTCAGCCTATGGCAGCATTTTCGCAGGAATCAAGATATGTTATAAGCAATGCATCCCAGAATCAAGCATTGTCCCCTAGGGCCTCGTCAGCTCCTTCTCGTTGTCGGTGGTGGCAGCACTAGCTTGCAGCTCTGTCAACTTTGCGTAGCAACTGTTCATGTCTTTCAGACAGGAGTCCAAATTCTTCAAGAGCCTTAGCAGAGAGGTTGGATTCGACAAAATACATAATGCTAGAAGGTCATGTTGTGCATCAAATTGAGCAGCTGGATATGATTAGGGGACAAGCTGCTCCTTTGCCTTCGCGGATCCCGCCTGCTTCAACTTGTCCTGCTTAGGAAGCCATCCAGCACTACCCTAAAGCCTATAAAGCCCTAATCCTATAAACCCTAAACCCATAGCTTGTCTTATTTTGTAAGCATCCTCCCTTTTAGGTGTTATCGTTGTGGTGGTGTTGAGGGCATAGGGCCCAGGGCTATTGAGATTATAAGGGTTTTGGGTTTTGGGTTATATAATAGATCGCTTCAGGTAAAACCCATGGCAATGTGATGTATGCTAAACCGGTTTAAACTAAGCGGGCTTGCGCTGGTGGTGTTCGGCATGTTCTTGTTTGGCTTCGGGGGAATTGATTGCCATTTGAAGCTATTGCGGGATTGGGGTGCATTCGGGTCTAGAGGGCCGTGCAACTGAGTAGGTTCGTTGCATTCCTGTAATCCCCACAACTCCTAAAATAACCCATAAGCCACCAAATCCTGAAACAATCCCATGCCAAACCTCAGAAGCACAAACTCCCCAACCTGCCACAAACCCAAAACTTCAAAATGCTAAAAGCTACGACCTCCCAAACTTGCAGAAGTGTTGCCACACCTGACCGGCCTAGCAAACCCTCCGAAAAGACCATGCAAGCAATCACGTACCCCAACATGTATGTGTGTACATATGTATGTATGTATGTATGTATGTATGTATGTATGTATGTATGTATGTATGTAAGTATGCAGCATGCATGTATGTGTGTAAACTTAATTATGTATGTCCAATATACTTATGCATGTGTGTATAAAGGGCAATGTGTATAAGTTCTAGATCCATATATATATATATATATATACATTGTAAACTCACATATGCATGTGTATATGTATATGTGATAATACAGACATGGCTCTTTATGTATACATAGTATACATATGATCCCACCCATATTAGATGATCAAGCTCCTGGGCAATCTCGGCCAGATCAATCTTCTTGCCCAGCACACATATGTACTGGGAAAGCAGCCCCAGCGGTGAAGCATTCTGTTGCAGGCTGGGGAAGCACATCCTGGGCTGAGGTTTTTGGGGGATGGTCCACAATTGAAGGCTTCAGGCGGTTTGCTTTCCGAGAATCTTAAAGGAAGCCCCAGCTTGAGCCGTGGTCACGGAGTCATTTGCCGTCTGGCCCTGAAGTCCATCCGTCGGCTTGCCCAGGTCCTCGTTGGCCCCGTCGAGGATGGAACCGCTCGGATCCTAAGCAGCAGAGTGCAGTGCACACTGAAATCAGAATGCACAGGGATAGGCAGGACGTTTTCCACTTATATGGCTAGGCACATCCATGCTGAAAGCGCTCGCAAAGCCAGTCTTTTGCCCTGACTCTTTAGAGGTTTGCCAAGTCCACTCAAGAGGAATATCAGCCTCCTCCTCACCGTGAATCTCCGACTTGTACAATCTCCCATTCCGCCTGGCCCAATCAAAGGCGTTGTCTGCCATGGTCCTGGCGCAGAAGAACGACATCCAAGGCAGCTTTCAGGGTTGCTAATGTGTACTTCAGACTATATAATATAGTGCTGCGGGGGCACGTAGTGAATTTCCTCACCTCAATGAGCCATTGCTTTGTGACCGTGCCCCCCATCTCCGCTGACTTCTTCTTCTGAATGTGCCACTTCTCCAAAACACCCTCGATCTTGTCGAACGTACCATGATCTAACAAGAGTTTGCGAAGCTGCTCACCTGATGTAGCCCCGACTCAACATGTTGAACAGTAGTAGAAGCCCCATAGCACATTACAAGAAAGTCTCGGCCCTCAAGGGTCTTGCCCAAATCCAAGATATGCGGGGTGCAGCGAACTTCACCTTTGGCGTTCGGCATGAAGTGGCGACGAACCCTTAGTTCTTCTAAGCTTCACAGAGAGCTAGCACACATTGCAATTCGGCCGACAAGTAGCTTCCAGTAGCCCTCCGGCTTCGGGGCGTTCAGCTTCTTCTTGGGTGTCGGTCGCTTAGCACTGCCAAAGAGCTGCCTTCTAACATCGGGGCGGGATGTCTGGGTCTGGGTGCTGGGCGAGGGCTTTCCCCGGCTGGGGATCTCTGGGGTGTCTGCAATCTCGATGGAGAGGGCCTGTGAGCTGGCGGGCTTTCGAGGGGTGCTCTTGATCTCCGTAGGTGCTGAAGGCTGGCCTGCCTCCTCGCCCAACTTCGAAGATCCCTTTAGCATCTCCACAGTATTAGATTTGGCACAATTCTTCAACGATATCACGGGGTTCCCAGGCATGTGCTCGCCACTCGAAGTGGCAGTGGCCGGAGCACCTGCCGGAAGGTTTTAGTATGATATGAACCTATGCAAAAGGGCACGAGCCTGGCACAGGACTTGGAACAGGCTCCGGGTCTGCAACAGCCAACTGCTTCTGAAGATTTGCCAAGTTGGCTGTGGCTGCCTGAGGTAATGGAAGGACGAGCATTACTAGATATGTACGATAGAAGAGGGGATGTGTGCATGAGTCCAACCAATGAATGCAAACAAAGAGCTTTGATCTGATCATCAAGCTCAGCTTCTGGAATGTCGGACATGTTTGTCCACGATCGAGCTACCATAGCAACACCGTCGGTCAGGGTGTTCAGGGAAGCAAGAGAGGCCATGCTAGGGTGTCGATTTGTATATGGCATGCAATGACAGCATATGGCACCCAACAAGATAAAGTAGGCTGCAACTTCTCAGAATCATAACCAGACAAGATCCCCTCTGATGCTCGATGTTTGCTTGACCTGCCTCCCCGAAGCCTGGTGATGCCCGTGCTGAGCTGCCGAACCCCGCAACCTCCCAAGTTGCCTCCTGGAACACTGGGCTTGGGGCTGCAGACAGCAACAGAAATGAGCGCGGGAAGTAAAAAACGTACGTGAAACACAAAAAGCGCGCGTGACAAAAGCCTAAACATACGGATTTTTAGATTGCGCGAGAGTTGCGGGAAATTGCGCGAGAGTTGCGGCAGATTGCGCGAGAGTTGCGCCCCACATTTCCTGGCCCCAGCAGCCAAACACAAAAAACGTTCGTGCAACTGAAAAAACGTGCGTGAGCCTTTGCGTGGCCTACCAACACTGCAGAAATGACCATTCACTCTTTCCGGCAGGCAGCGAGGTTCCTTCTGCATCTCTGGACGATTGGCCGGAGCCCTGTTCGCCACTGGAACTAATTACTAGAGCCGGCCCCAACAAGTAGAGAGTTGTACTCCTCCCTGAGGTGCCCGTAGCAGTTGACCTTTGTGGGTCGGTTCAGGTAGATCCTATATCGGTAGCACAGCCACCAAACGATATATTGAATAGACCCCCAGCCTTACAACATTCTAAGGCCAAGAGACCTTGGCATCCAATTCTTTGTCAAAGCTATGGATTGCATCTTCCCAAGATGGCGGTACCATGCAATACTTATTGCGTCTCAAATAGAAATACACCGAGGGCAGCTCTGCATCTTCCCACATGTCTTTCATTGGCAGGGCATTGAACAACTCCACATCGGACAAGTTGGGGTCGGTGGTGTTCTTGTTACGTAAGCAGCCCAGAGTATGAGGAGCAAAGTCTGTAGTGAAAGCATCGTAGATTTGCTTCACAAACTCCATCGGGTAGACCCTGAGCAAATACAGTTTAGGTTTCTGTCAAGGACTAGATAGAACTTGTGGGGTTATGTAAGGGTTATATATCTAGCACGGGCAGTATACTACCCCCTTACGACTACATGCAACCCCTATATATAGCCCCTAACCCCTATCGGCTTAGAAACCCTGTAAACACCAACCGCCTCGGAAGTTCCAAGAATTAGCTAAGTATGATGCTAGTAGAGGATTTGGGTTTGGAGAGTCTTTGTGGGGATATAACGGGGTTCTTATAAATAGGGTGCAAAGCCTAGGAGGTTTCAGAGAAAATTCTGGTGTTACCCAAGCATAGTATCCTTTAGGTCTACATATAGGGCTTCTTAGTCTAGCTGAGGTGGACTGCAGTCAAACACCATATTATCGGGTAACTGGTTCATTCAGGGAACTATAAAGTAGCTAGGGCTTGCGCGATTTGGGATATTGCGACATCGTGGCCTGCTTGTGAACTATTCCAGAAAAGGTCAGCTTCTGAAGCCCCGGAAACACCCTGGCAGCACCAGAAGCGAAATCGCACCGAAACGATGCACGACATGAGTTCGTGCGAAGAGTACCGAGCTTTCAACGCGGCACGACCACGGTCTGCCCTGGCAATCGGAGCCCTGAACTCCGGACCCCATCAGTACTGAATCACTGGATGGATGGATGCCCTGCAGGCTACTATGAGTCATTGGCCAACACCAACCTGATCGAAAATTCGAAGACGTAAATCCCTAAACCCTATAAACCCTATAAACCCTAAACCCTAAACCCACCCTGGCCATCAAATTAGATACGGTGCATGTAGAAGCCTTTTGCTGGCTAGCTACAGAGGGCCCCATAAGCCAGACCGTAGCCTGTAGGGTTCGGGGGTTTGGGCACGTGGGTGTGTATGCGGCTTGGGGATTGAATGAGGTCTCTCAGGATTGTATAGGGTCCACTTCTCATTGGTTTGTGAACAATTGCTGGCGCTGGTAAGGCGTAGTAGTAACAGCAGCAACAGCAGGAGAAGTACAGTAGTAGTCTATTAGTCGTTATATAGTTAGGGGTATAGAAGGATAAAATTAGTATTTGTATTAGGTCTATTTGTTTCAGTACATACCACCCAGAACTGGCTAAAGCTTCTGAACAGCTCTCTGTCATGGGTAACTTTATATAATACCTAACCGGGGTGTGTAGGTTTAATATTTACAGATATATTGATAAAGGGCTTCTAAGGGCTTTAGGGCATTTAGGGTTTATTATGGTTTTTGGAGCTTATATCTTTAGGGCATTTAGGGTTTATTATGGTTTTGGGGGCTTATATGATTCGTCATAGGGTCATAGGGCTTTAGTACATATGTGGAATAAGGTTAAGCCGACCTGATTTATATAGGCAGTGCATGCCCAGCAACCCAGCATCCTTCAGGCTGGCGGTAGCTGTGAAGCGTTCGACACCATCGGGGTCCTTCCACCGTCCTTTGGCAGAGAGGGGAGATTGTTCCATGATATAGACACACTAGGCACTTCCTAAATCGTAAATGAGTCTGGGAATCTGGTATACTTGCAGCTGAAGATCGAGTAGTGCGGATTTTGGCTTTGTCTCGCTTGTGGAAGTTTTTGAGCACACCACGGTCAAATGTCTTGACTCGGGCAGAATTCGAATACATCTTTGTGCGCTTGGGGCTGGCACTCCCCCAATGCATAAGCCAGAAGGCTTGACCGTATACCTTGGTTTGCCTTCCAGAATAGGTAGTTTGCAGAATCTATTGCACTGCTTAATAGCACGACCAAGCCACATAGAGTACGGAATTGCAAAGCCATTCAAATCGATTGTGCTTGTGCAGAAGCGAACAGGACGGGTGTTCCAGTAGCCACGTGGTGTGCATGGCCGTCATCAGTAATATTGCCAGAACAACACTTAGATGATCATTGATCAAGCACCACTTGTTCTATATCCGGGACACTAGGTAGGATTGCTCGCAAATATTTAATTGCAGCTAGATTCCGGCTGATCATCACATTCGCTGAGGACACACTTCTGTAGGCATCCTGCCCTCGGAAATTAATAAAGGATCTCATGCTTGTGCCCCTGTTGGGAACACCCCAGGAGGAACAAGCTGGGCCCATCAAGTTCACAGCCGTCGGCTTTTCGCGCATAATGCACCATAACACAAGCCTCAGACTCCGATTGCACAGCCCTGGATTCCTAGATGTTGTCTTGTGCTTGCATCTGGCTACTACTAAGGCTGGGCCAAGCCGCGCGAAACCACCATTCGAAAGAAAATCCATGGAGGCACTCCGGTCAATCTCAATGGTCGCGACTCTCTTTCCTTTGGACTTCCTGGGCTGGTTTTACCCTAATATAAGCCCTCGTTGTAAGCCCGAGACCCATCAGTTTCTCAAAGACCTATACAATCCTAAACCACTCAAGTCTCCGAATGTGTTTATATTGTCTATGCTAGGCTCCAGTACTTGGTGGCATTCCCGACCCCCGAGAACAGGTCCAGAAGATCAAAGGACTTGGCCTGCGGTAGGTTCGTCGACCAGAGTAGCAGCATCACCACTGCTATCAAAACCTAGGCAAGCTGCACAGGGAGCTGTCGGTTGGGGCTTATATAGGGCTCTATAGGGTTTAGGGTTTTTATAGGGTTTGATTATATAGGGTTTTGAGCCTTTGGGATTTTGGTGCTATATAAAGGGCTCCTAGGATTGATCCATATGTCAAAGCAAAAGATTTCAAGTCTCCGATGTCATCCAGGCAACCTTCGGGGCTCCAACATGAATGAGCCGAGTCAGTAACGATGAGTCTGGTGCATGAGAATCCATTGCTCCGTCTAGAGAAGTTGGGCTATCGTCTTTGAGGAACGATTAGTGCAATATGGCATGCTGCTCTGCATACACATGTGGACTGCGCTGAAGCCGCCAAACACTTTCAGTAACATGCATCCCAAGCATTCAAGCAAACAACCAAGCACAAAAGACAAGGGTGGGGTAGCACCTTTGGCAGCAGCACGTCGAGCCACAGCCATTCACCTGTTGCAGTGCAAGTGGCCGAAGGTTTTGCATGCAGGGGGAATGAAGTCTTGCTTAAATAACTAGCTGGGACACGAAGTATTTCAAAGGATCACATCCACGGTCATGGCATCGTGCGCGGGATAACTTGTGATGCACAGTTTTAGCAAGTATAGAATAACCGTATCCCACTGCCAGTCCATGGCCTCGGCGTCGAAGTGGCCTGCGACGGCACCCGGTTCGGCCTGGCACACGTGTGGAGGCTGGGAGAGGGAGTTTGGGGTTTAAGAAGGACGGGCCTTCCAAGAAAGCCTGAAGAGCAACGTGGACTTCTAGCCCAGGGTCCGGAGATCCTGCCCAGATTGTTATAGGGTTTATCAGGAGGGTATATAGGGTTTAAGATATATAGGGTTTATAGGATCGGGCTTATGCAGTCCATTATTTTATTAGGGCTTATAAAGGATTTGGTTTGTAGTCCTTGCCGTGGAAAGCCGAGGCAAGCTTGCCCAGCACAGCCATGAAAGACCTGGCACAATTAGGACAATAGAAGGATAGCCATGTAGTGCTAAAGATAAGATGTCATGTGTATGCACTGCAGTCCAAGTGGAGACACGAAGTTTTGCACCGATCGTCGTGAGGCTTTTTGGTCGTCTAGGCTTTTGCCTTGATTGGGTTGGCCGTGGCATTTCCCCTAGCCAGCAGCACTCCCAATGTACGTAGCTAATGCCTACCGCACAAAACAAAGTGAGTGAAAACATCGATCATCATCCAAAAGCGCCGTAGCTTCCGCTAGTCATAGCCAGACTCAATCCTGCTCAGCATAAGCCTTGGATTGAAGGAAACTCAAAACCTTTGTGCACATGCCCACACACACACATATACACTCTCTCGCTTTATCTTTCTCTCCCTATCTTGCTCCCTCTCTCTCTCTCTCTTTCTCTGTGTCTCTAATGGATTCAACCAAGTGGCTTTCTTGGCCCGAGTGGCTGCCTCCTCCTTCGAGCAACCTTCCTTTAAGGCGGTGGCTTTGGCTTTGTGATAAGCACAGCTTTTCCGGGACTTCTGTCCCGCATCTTGGCCAGCCACAGGCTTCCGATCCTTGCCATCCTTGCTGGGCTTTGCAGCCTTTTTTGGTTTCGCCTGTGCCTTTGCCTTTGCCTTGGCTTTTGCCTTCGGCCTCGCGCTCTTGGGGGAGTAGTGCATCGTAGCCTCGCTAACCGTATCATCTGGCTTGCGCTTCTTGGGGGTTGCTTTCGAAGGGGAAGCCTTGCCTGTCGACTTGGCCGGCTTGGCTGCAGACGTCGGCCCGAGATCGTTTTTTCGGGGGCGCCCGGGCTTTCTCTTTGGAACATCTTCTGTCTTCTTCGTATCTTTCGTGGCTTTCTTTTTGGGCTTTGGCTTGGTCTTTTCGGGCTGCTCCTCTTCCTCTTCTTCTTTCTGGCCTCTCTTCTGCTTCTTCTTAGTAGTCTTCAACTTTTGGTCCTTTGGCGAAATAACCCCAGCTGTTGCCAACAGGGCAGGTCGTTTGGGATCGGCATCATCATTATCATCATGCTTGGGAGCCTCTACGGCTGGTGCTTCCTTCGTGGCTTGTGTATCCGGGTCCTCTTGGGGAAACTCTGCTGGGCTTGGGATACCATCTTCGGCTGCATCTGGCTCATCATGGCCTGGCTTCTCATTCTCGTGATCTGCTGGTTTATGCTTCAAACCAGGCTCCAGCTTGACTCGTGGCTCCTGAAAAGGCTCTCTCTTGATTCGTGCTTCCTCCAAAGGCTCTCTCTTGATGGGTGGTTCCTTCAAAGGCTCGGACGGGATGGGTGGTTCCTTCACAGGCTCGGACGACTTGGGTGGTTCCTTCAAAGGCTCGGTCGGGATGGGCGGTTCTTTCAAAGGCTCGGTCGGGATGGGCGGTTCTTTCAAAGGCTCGGTCGGGATGGGCGGTTCTTTCAAAGGCTCTTGCTTGATGGGCACCGGTTCCTTTTTGATCACCTTGCTCGGCCCCCACTGCTGAGTCTCAGTCCGAAGTCGCTTGGGGCCGAACTTTGCTGGGGGCTCCTCCGAGTAGACGTTGGCTGCAACATCTGCGGCCTCCTTTGACCGAAGCTCTTCGTCAAGCTTGGCTGCAGCCTGATTCAGCCATTCTTCCTCCATCACTTGAGTCTCTTGGGTCGTCACATTACCTGGTAGTGCATGACACAAGAAACCAAAGTCGCGATATACCCATATCTGACGATTCTAGCTGCATGCAGGGTGCCACCCACTGGACTTTTCACTTTAGCACGTTGCTGCTTTGCCATAAGCAACAACGACAGCTGGTGCTGCTGCTCTAACAAAGCTTTCAAGAGTGCACGCTTGTGGGGAGCTGGCACTTTCACCCCTGATTCAGGGGATGTCCCAGCACCTTCTGCGTGCTTCGGGGTGATCAGATCCTCTCTCGAGGGAGCGGATTGTAGGCTTCCTGGGCTCAATCCAACAAAACTCCATGCAAAAACAAAAAACAAAACCAGGCAACTATCGAATGCATGCGGAGCTTCTGGGAGAAGTGGCGGGACTTTGGCGCACTTCCGAAGGTTCACTAGGAGGCTTGGGAGCAGGGACTTCCGGTGGGGCCAAAGCCTCAGGATCATCCAATACCTCATCCTCGGTTCCAACTTCCGACTCGACACCTTCATCATAGCCGACCTGTCACATCACTCACAACAACCCCATTCCTGAACGACTCAAGCAAACCGCCGTGCCTCGTCACATTCCGTATCACCGCCCTCAAGGGTCTCGTTGGATCGCGGCTGGCGTCCTGGGAGAAGATTTGAGGCATTTGGGGAGGTGGCAACATATTGTAAATCGCAGCTATACTTGCAGGCAAAGTACCAGGTGGAAGCTCCAGGCCCAAGTGAACATATATCTTTCGAATGTTCTCTTCGTTCGGGAGGTGAGGCAGCTTGCAAATGCGGTTGAACATGGAAACCAAGTTCCGAACACGCCACGCTTGCTGGCGGCAAAACTCACCTTAGGCATCTATCACTCAATCTCGGCAGCATAGAAGCATGGAGTGATAGAAAATCTATGCAACCACGAGCCTTCCTATTGAAGCCTAGCAGCGAGTGACCGGTTTCCTGCCCTTCATTTTGCAACGCTGGAAAAACAGTTCAACATCATCCTGCAGCTGGTCCACCCCCGGACGAGCACCCAAGTATTCCATCGCCTTGGCGATGACATCCCAATTGAAATCGAGATCTGGGCGGGTGAGCACACCCGGAGCAATGATCAATCGCCCCGACGCACCCCTTTCTGCCAGGCCCTCCAGCTGAAACCAGTCGTAACTCAAGCCAGATTTTGGCAGCTCCTCTTCCCCCAGGCACATTGCTGAGAGAGACCGAGTCGTGCTCATGTTGCAATCCCATGCAAGTTGAAACTACGCACTGTGATGATGCTTCGGGTCTTTAAAGCATGCCCCTCATGTACATTGCGCGGAAGCCAAAGCTGCATAGTAATCATGACACAACACGCATGTCACCTCACACAAGCGCGCAGGCACACACACACACACATACACAACAATATAAGAAACGAAGCCGGGGATACCTCGAGTAAGATGTCCCGGCAGCCCCTGCCAGGTAGAAGCCTGCACTTCTACGGGGAGATGATCTTCTTCATCCTCTTCTGCTATGATTAACTACCCTATATCTATGTGTATCTATACTAAGTGCATGTGTGTGCAGCTATGTACTGCCTGTGACCCCTGTATGTATGTATGTATGTATGTATGTATGTAGGTAGGTAGGTAGGTAGGTAGGTAGGTAGGTAGGTAGGTAGGTAGGTAGGTATATGCATATATGTGTGTGAGCAGGTAGAGGTATATATATATATATATATATATATGTATATGAATGCAACTATCTGTATACATATGCACGTGCGTGTATATGCATGCTCGAAATGTGTGACTGGCTGGATAGGTAAGGTGGGGAACCGGTATGCGGGGTATAGATGTATAAGCATAGTAATGTGTATGTATATATATATATATATAGATGTGTGTGTATATACACATATATGAGGTGCAAGACAGGCCCGGCCTCAGCATTGGGCCATCGATGTCCAACTCGATCAGGAACTTTCGAGCACAATGCAGACAGCAGGAAAAGCATACGACACGTTTATTTCTATACGTAATTATTGAAACACATGATTTCCATACGTGTTTCAGCAATCCTTGGGAAAACACAACACAAGCAAAAATAAACATGCGATCGGGCGTTCTAGGTAGGGTTTATAGGGTTTAGGGTTTTCGGCTGAGGGTCTTTGTGCGCGCACTGGACTCGGTTTGGGGTTTTAGGGTTTAGGGTAGCCCAGCCTGTTCCCTTCACCCCTTGTCTACCCTAAACCTAACACGACCCGTACCTAAAGGATCGGAACTACCCCCCAGCTCCGGTGCAAGCGTGACCTGTATCACTCATGGAGGCTTACAGTTCCCAAGGGAACTGATTTACAACTTAAATTCCCAGTAACCTCGGATTAAAAAGGGCTCCCTTTTTGGAATTTGAATCAATACCTTAAAAAGGAACCCAAGACTCCAAAAAGGGCAGAAGGGCCAACTGGGAGACCCAGAAAAGAACACTTGGAAGACACCCGGTCACCACCTGCCACAATCAATTCCGTAGCGCCCAGTTGCTAAAGGCTGCCATGCTTCGAAAATCCTGAACCTTAAACTCGAAATCCTCCCAAACCCCGACCCCAACCCGAAACCACGACAGTACTTCAACCCCAAAACCGCACGATGAACCCTTTCCAAACCCTAAACCCTAAACCCTAAACCCCCGCTCTGCACCTTTGGAAGGTGAGATGTGGGCCAGGGCATAGGTGTCGGAGCGTAGCAAAGCGGCCTCGTCTGCATTTCGGGCTGACCCAGAATCTCGGAGGCCCTTTAAGTTAAGAAACGGACATGCACCTGAAATCATATTGCGGATCCCTTTTTACGCGATTTCGGTACAGTGATTGAATGTTCAGGGGTTTTGGAGTCAGTTGCCTTCAGGTACGGGCAGCTCATGGCCTCATATTCTTACTTCTGACGGCAGGATATCAACAGTACTAGTTACGAGTTGGCTACAGTCATTCAGAATTAAGACCATTGCTATACCAAACTGCTCTGTGATGGCCATTGATACGATATCTAAAAGAGTTGTGTCGACGGTCGAAAGCAAAACTACAGTTTATGATGCGGAGCACACTTATGCCTTGTAGCTTTGAAGGGGATTTCTTTCAAAGCCCCTACTCAACCTTGGTGCTGACCAAAACCATCTATAACATGTCCCCAAGCCGAGCAGCACTTAGCTGCAAGGATTCTGGAACTCCAACTGCGGCAGACCACAAAACCCGAAGAGGTCAATTCCCTGCTTGAACCTACCAAATCCTGGCTGCTTACGGAAGAAGATGCTTCAGCTCTGAGCCTAAACCCTAAACCCTAAACCCTAAACTTTGGCCCTAAACCCTATATATAAACACTTGAATGGGCAAGCGTGCGTGGCAAGGCACAAATGCTGCTTGTGGTTCGGGTGAGGTGTACAGCTTGAGCAACGACCCGGGAAGCCTGAGCCGACATGTTGCCCTGCGGGGTTTAGGGTTTAGAGCTTAGGGTTTAGGGTTGAGGGCTTACGGTTTAGGGTTTAGGGTTTACGGTTTAGGGTTTAGGGTTTACGGTTTAGGGTTTACGGTTTAGGGTTTAGGGTTTTTCTTTGCAGGGTTGTTGCAAGTTGCCGAAATGGTGCCGGCACGACCAACACGGACCAACACTGGCAGTGCTTGAACAAGCAATGTGCCAATTAGGAACTCGACTTGCGCCATCAACATCACAAACATTCTCTCACCTGCACCATGCGTGCCATCACCAACATTGCATCACCACATTCGTCACCAACGACAAACCAGCATCTGTAAGCACCGTCATCAGCGCCATCATCGTCAACACAACCACCATCCTCCACATGGCTAGCAGCAACCGCACTACTGGCATGGCAATCTTGCTCAGACCTTGCAATCAACGCCGCCACCACCACTGCCATCACCATCGTCATCTTCCTCACCATCATCATCATCAACAACATCATCATCACCATGCCAATACAACAACTCGCATGTCACCCAAACCGCGTGAACAGTAACTATCGACATCGGCATCGGCCTGAGCATCGCCATCAACATCATGCCAACTGACACAGCCCCGAAACCCCAAACCCTGGAATCTGCGCCCTCCCCCCCCCCCCGCCCCTCCCCAACAGGAAGCTCGCCGAGCAACGAAGTCATGAAGAGCAAGGCTGCATCCTCCGTTCTCCTACAGTCCCAAAGGGTCCAAGTAATAGTATAGTATATACTTTTGGGGCCCAAATACCTACTAAGCAACTACTATATTGGTACATGGACCCTTTGGGAGTATCTTCGGGTTTAGGGCCTAGGGCGCATGCCGAACTTGGAGGTGGGGGTCGGGGTCTCCTTTGGCGTCAGACTGAGGGCTAAGGACGTCTAAAGCGCCCCCCTTTTTTTGCCCCTGCAGAGTTGTTGCGCCTGGATTCTTTGTAATTTTTACGGCATTGCAAGTAAGAGGCTTCGGTGTAGGGTTTCCTTTGAACGGCTTCATGGCTTTGAGGATCTACACGGCTTTGTTGGAGAATGAAACGTGTATAAGGTTGGCCCTGTTGGTTGAGGATCATGATGAGTTAATAAAGGACCCCCAAAATAGTATAGGTAATTACGTAGGCCCCTACATTATGCTTGGAGTTTAGTGGTGGTTAGGTCAGGTGGTGAGATGTAGGGCATTCGACCAAATGTGCTAGAGCTGACGACTATGGCGACTAGGGAAGGTGGCGTGCGGTGTGGTTGACTTCGATTTCTAGGGCGAGGACAGAGGAGAAACTCGTGTTCAATCCTTCCTTTATTATAGGGAATCTATACCATAATTGGGCTAGTTTTGGTCTTGCATTACGTCAGACAGTGCAGTCTTTGCACACCAACAACAGGCTTTTCGTGGCGTCGGTTCTTCAATGCCAACGAGCAAGGCAACAAGGACCCTTCGCGTAGGCAGCAGTTGGTGTAAGCCGCTCCGCGCCCTAAACCCTAAACCCCCAAACACCAAACCCTAAACTCGAAACCATAAACACGTGGCATCTCGAAGACCTATTCATGTGAAAACTAGCAATACCGTTAAACGCTGAAAGACCGGTGCTTGGATCACTGTTGGGGTAGAACTGTCTTACAAGATGCTAGGAACAACACATAGCCGAGCACCCATAAAGGAACCCTTATCGAAGCCCCTTGAAGGAACCCAGAAAGGAACCCAAGACAGGAACCCCTAAGGGAAGTTCTAGACCCGAAGCGCTAAACAATTAATCCATCAACCCTTAACCATAAAGCCCGGAACCGTAAAACTTTAAACGCCACAACCCTAAGAACCCTGAGCCCTAAAAATCTAAAGCCTAAAATGCCCGAAAGCACTAAAGCCCTAAAGCCCTAAACGTCCTACCCCATAACCCTTGCAGATGAAGGCACAATGCCAGGAGGAAGCTGCCAGCCCCGACGTACAAGACGCCAGAATCCTCCCATCGAGAGTTTCCCGAAGCTTCTTGGGTGCTCGAGGCATTTCAGGGTTTCGGGCTTAGGGTGTAGGTTTTAGGGTTTAGGGTGTAGGGCTTATAGCTACATTGGGCCTTCTCTTTAATCATTACGGCCGGTCACGTTCACCGAAGCATCGACAAAGAAACACTGGCAAAGTGTCAACCTTGTTCGAGAAGGTTTCGACGGCATCAGTGATCCCAAGCACTAGATCCTAAACCCCACACACACTACGTCCCTAAACTGGCCTTCAATGCTACACCCTGATCTCGTACGCGGACCTGATGATGTTACTTTGAAAACCAAAAGTATAACTAGTAGCACTTAGGTCATTATTGGCCCAAACTGCGTGCGAAAACCGTAAGCCCAAAGCTCCCAAAACCTGGTTAGCTCCCAAAACCTGGTTTAGGGTTGAACCGTAAACCCTAAACCCTAGGGTTGAATCCTAAACCCTGAACCCTAGGGTTGAACCCTAAACCCTAAACTTTAGGGCTGAACCCGAAAACAGAATCTCAGAATGCGGAAATCAAGTTTCGATCTGAACGCCCGGAATCTGTAATGTAGGGGCCTCAATAACTAGACTAGGGTTTTGGGCCCCTTTATAACATATATTTATAATAAGGAACCCCAGCAGTAATTTTGGCAATAATTTAGACTTCTATAATACCCCAGAAAAACGAAGTCTTAAACCCCAAACTGGCCCCAAACCTATCGAACACATCTCGAATACTTAAACTCAACGCGAAGACCCTAAACCTATAAACTCGGAACAATAGGTCCCAATGATGATGTCGGATTTAGGGTGTATATATATACACATACAATAATTGCCGAAGTTTAGGGGGCCTTAAGGTAATGCAGGATTTATATCATCAACCGTATATACCTATGTATTCTGATTTAGGAAAGTGTCCGCCGTAACGGTACATAGGACCCTTTGGGTAATGACCCTGAACAGCAAGGCAGCGGTCCAACTGCAGGTAGGTCGGCAGTGTTGGAAGCCGCGGTAGCTCCATCTGCCTTGGCTTAGCTTTTTTGGTCAGCTCCTTTTGCTTCTGCCCCTTCCTGTGGTACAAGCTGTGGTAGAGGTTTGAGGTTTAGGGTTTAGTGGCATCCAGCATCTGCATTATGGACTTCAGCAATCCTAAAACCCCATAAACCCCAAACCCAAAACCAACCGCGAGGGCCTCACTCGTTCATTTGCTACTACTACTACTACTACTACTACTACTACTCCTCATACTACTACTGCTACTGCTACTACTACTACTACTACTACTACTACTACTACTTCTAGCCCCTCCCCCCCCCCCCGCCTACCAACTACACTTCGGCATTGTCATCAACATCATCACCACCAACATCACGAAATTCACAAACACATTCCATTACCAACATCACCAAAAAGCGAACACATTTCATCACCTTTCATCACCAACATCACCAAAAGTACTGTAAATACCGAGTAAAAGCTGGGTTGTGTGCTCACGAAAACCAAACACATTTCATCACCAACATCACCAAACAGCAAACACATGTCATCACCGACATCACGACAAATCAAACACATTTCACCACCTTTCATCACCAACATCACCAAAAGTACTGTAAATACTGAGTAAAAGCGGGTCGTGTGCACACGTACTGTAAATACCGAGGAAAATGGTTCCCTCAACCAATTTCGATTTTTTTTCGGCACGCCGTTCGAGACACCAAAGTTTAAGACGCACATTCTTGAAGTAGGGGTGGCAACTATATAACAAAGCAGGACATCACGAAAGTACTGCAAATACAAAGTAAAACGGCTCTTGTGGTGATATTGTTGGTTGTGTTTGCGCAACACTGTCGTCATCATCCCCCCACCCCCCCCCCCACCCCCCGGCAGAAGCAAGTGCAAAATGAAGAGGCCGAGTTTGCAAACTCGGCA
>CAJNDV010031252.1:338-19985 GCA_905221635.1 Symbiodinium sp. CCMP2456 | reverse complement strand
ACTACTACTACTACTACTACACCTGCCCTAGAAAGTTCGAACCGGCCACAGCTGCACCCCAAAAACAGCTGCCCTTATGGATGCGCAACAGAGTTTTCTGATTGAGCACTAAACCCTAAACCCCAAACAACCCTAAACCCCAAACCAGCGACTCTGCCTAAGAACTTCTACGAATGCCACGAAGCGGATAGTCCGTAAAACCTGGGTGCTGGTGAGCTTCGCCCTCTGCCAGAGTTCTTTGCCCAACTTGCCGTCCCAAGCATGGATGACACTTCCCACGCGGGCCTCTGCCGGAGATCCCAAGGCGGTCCGGGGTATCTAGGGTGTATCAGTGGGTTTTACAAGGGCTTACAGGGTTTGAGGTCCTATAAAGGCTTATATACGGTTTAGGGTTTTGTCAGGATTGATGGATTGTGCATGTCCTGCCGTGTCTTGCTGCATACTTGTCCATTATCGTAGGGCTGCCTGCACGTGTACTTACATGGGTAATGTACAAGCCGGCATGCCGATGAGTGCATCTAGAATCTATGTACAGTATGGGTACATATCTGTCGGAACGGCATGCTTCAGAATGCTGTGTGGGTATTTCTTTTGGTTGCTGGCAGCCCTACCATCATAGCTGCAAGAAACTTGTGCGACGAGCATCAAAAAGACTTCCACCATCGCCCGCCAGTGCCATGACCATCTCATTTGAAGACTTCTCCCAAACGGGGCTGTCTCCTTTCGAGGTCACGATCCAGAGAAACGGTAACCTTGATCTACCTGAGGGTAGCAGAGGAATTTTGCTTTCAGACTCGAACAAAGAAACTTTGCTTCAGGATTTACGGGGTTGAGGTTAAGGGCCAAAGAAACTTCTGGTCTAGGTGTGCGGCCTAGGGGAGGGTATGGGGTTAAGATGTAGAATGAGCCAACCTGTGCCGAGATGGTTGCTTCCCAGAAGCAGGTCTTCAGAGCATACCTTCAACCCACGCATAGGCCCCAAAGTATTTCCTTTTTGGGGCTCATATTTAGAATCCTATAAGGGAATCCCAAAAAGGAGCTACTATGCGGCCTATGGGTATGTAGATACTACAAGCAAGACTCCAGTTCGTGCTCCACTGCTATGGGCAAGATCCTGTAATGCGGAAACAAGGTACTACACGGCGAAATATGTGCGATGGAGGGTTGTCTAACTTCGGAGATGTGGGTTCGGTTCAACTCGTGCTTGGAAGATTGCGAACAAAAGGCACCGTAGGTATGTTGATGGCGGCATGGAAATACCTCCTCGAAGCCCTCAATTTCCATAAATCCCCTGAACCCTGAACCCCTATAATCCTAAACCCTCAGCTGCTAGACCTGAAGAGAAAGCCCTAAGCCCTAAACCCTAAAGCCCTTGTCCTGTGCCGGCGGCGAGCGCATTCACACTCCACGTGGAAAGATGTGTGGTGAGACCTCTGAAAGCTCAGTCGAAACTCCGAAGCCCGAAGATCTACAAATTTTGATGATTGGGGTTTCGGGTCTTTTTCTTTGTTTGGGGTTTAGGAGTTTAGTTTTTTTTTTTTGAGAGCCCTTTTCCACCTCGCAACTAGTCACGAAGTAGAGAGCCTCAGTGAGGCAGGCCAGTAAAAAACCCTCAGAGAACGTAGTACCCCTCCATTATCACTTCGACGATCCTTCTGACTGCAACCGTGACGATCCCTGCTGCGACCCGTCCCCTGCTTTCATCGGCTGCTCGTCACCTCCTGGCTGTTCCACTCTGCAACTCTCGAGCATGGCATCAAGCAAAGTGTCTTGAGTACCTGTAAACCCCGTCTCACCCCCGGGAGGATTTCGCCGCGATCCCGTACAGGAGTTTAGGGTTTAGGGTTTAGGGTTCTTTGTTCGGGATTTAGGAGTTTAGGGAGTGGGATATAGGGTCTCGGGGTTGGGGAAAGGGTTTAGGGTCCAAGCTTTTAGGGGCTAAGGCTTGCTTGGAGGGTCATGGGTAGCTATAAGTACGGTTATAAGTTATCCTAAACCCAGATATAAGTCCCCTAATATAGGCTACAACACTAGTTATCCTACTTGTAAACCCTCCTTATAACCTAAACCCTAACTACCCATGCACCTCCAACCATCCTTTACCTGAACCCCCAAATAGCCCACGTTTCTGAGGACATTCTAGGGTTTTTTGGTTTAGGGTTTAGGGTTTGGGTTTAGGGTTTAGGGTTTACGGTTTAGGGTCTTTTTCAGGGAACCTATAGCACGGTCGGTTCTTAGGGGTCCCGGGAATAGGGTTTAGGGTCTAGGATCTGCCCTGATGCTCCCCAGACCTTCCAATATCCCCTAGCAATATGCCTTAAAATATAGTAGGGTCCCTGAGATTACTTAAAGGTATACTCTTCTATTAAATTATTAAATTAAAGGATATCGGGGTCTACGGTTTCCGGTTCCCTGCATTGCCATTCCAACCTCCAGTCAGCCCGTCCCCCTAAAACAGGATGGTCAGCACAAGATTGTGTGGCCAAAACGAGGAGGAGGAACATCGCATGAAACTCGAAGCCCTAGCACAAAAGCAGCTCCTAAACCCTAGAATCTAAACCCAAATACACTATATAAACCCGCAAAACATAAAGCAAACTGCAGCCCCTTAAAACCCATAGATCCGAAGCTTAGAAGCCTTCGTTCCTCTTAACCCTAAACCCTGAAACTCTCATGAAGTTTAGGGTTTAGTGGCCTTCGCCCTTCGCCCCTTTCATGACCGCGCCTAAGATTTCACTGCCCCGCGCGCAAATCAGCTCTTGCCTGTTTGGGTACTGCGATGATTCCGCAAACTACCATAGGAAGCTCGTAGGGCTCATGTAAATGGGTAGTTCTTTGTCTAAATTAGGGTCGCTTTGGGGGTCCTTTTCGTACGGGTGCTGTACTGTATTGCGGACCTAGAATGGGACCCTAATTTAGAAAACTACCCAAATAGAAGACGGCTTATGAGTTTCTGGCCCGTTTCCAAAAACACCCTGCCCGGAACAGGATCAACGGTTCAGGATCCGAAACCTTGCAACACTTGTGTAGTGGTTTAGGCCGAACCCAATCTCTACGCACTCTAGACCCCAAATATTACCAGCTCCCGAGCCTGACGTCCTTTTAATGCAAAGATTCTCGAGAGATTGAACTTCCAGTGCTAGAACCCTTACCCTCAAAGGACTCATAGTTTAAGGCTTTTGGGCCGAAAGACCCTGTTATATAAGTGATATTCCTGAGTGACCCCGAAATAATAAGGGTACCCTTTTTCCTATAGTTGGGTTTTTAATAAGGAGACCCCAAAATAAAAAGGGCAAAAGGGTACTACTCAGGAACCTAGTAAGGCTTTTGGGCTGTTTTGATGCTACGGGGAAAAGCATCAGCTCTGCAGATGGGGATTGGGGATTTGCTATCCCTGTCGAGGCTGGGTTTAGGGTTTAGGGTTTAGGGTTTAGGGTTTCCAGGCTTCAGGAATTTGGGGGATTGCTGACCCCTCCCAATGTTGTCGCAGCAACCAAGCGTCTCCGCGCATCCATTTCGTCAAAGAACAGAAACGCAAGTACAGAAGCTGCGGTGAATCGGGTAGAGGGGGGGGGGTGAGAATATGCAGGGTATGTGTATGTGTGTACGTATGCATGTGTGTATACATATACATACATAGTTCATACACAAACATGTATGTAAACCTGACATCCTAAGCTCCGTACCATGTACAGAAACACCGACATGAGCTCCAAGGACATCTGTAGACAAGGCACTGCGGAAAGTACCTTGGCGAGGCGCGTGCTTCGCTGCTGTTGGGTTTGGGTGTGTCTTGTGTTTGTCGCTTATTTATGGTTTTAGGGTTTAGGGTCCGGGTTCTTTTAGGGTTTAGGGGACGGCTAATCCCAC
Source organism: Symbiodinium sp. CCMP2456 (assembly GCA_905221635.1). Lineage (NCBI taxonomy): Eukaryota > Dinophyceae > Suessiales > Symbiodiniaceae > Symbiodinium > Symbiodinium sp. CCMP2456. Next base: position 16,115 of record CAJNDV010031252.1, on the reverse strand, counting down.
AACGCAACAATGGTCTTCTGTCTTCTAAACAAGAGCCGTCTTCCTGGTCCGCTCGAGTCTTGCAGTGCATTGCAAATCACGAACACCTCCACCACAACACACGAACCCTAAACCCTAAGCCCTAAACCCTAAAAGAACCTAAACCCTAAACCCTAAAACCAACAGTCACAACCACCTGAAAGCATGATGGTGCTACACAAACTCCAGACTTCGACCTCCCAGCCCTAAGACCCGACAGCTCCAAAGCCCAAACCCTAAAACGCTAGTAGTACCCTTAAAGGAGCCCTGGAAAGGAACCTGTAGGGGTCTCCCTATCCTAAACCCGAAACCCCTAAAACCCTAAACCCTGAAACCCTAAACCCTGAAACCCCTAAACCCTAAACCTTAAAAATCCTAAAAACCCTAAAAACCCTAAAAACCCGAAACCCTGAAAACACTAAAAACCCTAAACCCTAAAACCCTGAAGCCGTAAAAACCCTAAAGACCCTAAAAACCCTAAGAAACCCTATAAACCCTAAAACCCTAAAAACCCTAAACACCCTAAAAACCCTAAACACCCTGAACCCCTTATAAACCCTTACAACATGGACATCAGGCAGGCGGCCAAATCCGATCGACGGGCAGCTCGGTCTTCAAGCGCCGCGTCGCAGATCCGTCGGACGCATCCCACGTCCTTAGGGTTTAGGGTTCAAGGTTTAGGGTTTAGGGTTCAAGGTTTAGGGTTTGGGTTTAGGGTTTAGGGTTTAGGGTTTATAGGGTTTGTTAGGGTTCAAGGTTTAGGATTTAGGGTTTAGGGTTTAGGGTTGCAGTGTAAGTATATATGTTTAAGACTTCCGGGGGCCCAAATATCGACTAAGTGTAAACCTATATTGCTACTTGCAGGCCAGTATCCTTAGATATTTTTGGGCTGTGGAGATTACACACGGGCTAATTATTGCAAAACCACCATGCCCTCAGATAAGGCCACAAAGACAAGTGTAAAGCCTCAATCATGAGCCCTGAACAACAAATGAGGTTTAGGGTTTAGGGGAGCTCAAACTTGGAGGTTCGTGGGTAGATATCATAAGTAGAGTTATAAGTCCCCTAATATAGGTTTTAACTATAGTTACCCTACTTACAACCCTACTTATAACTACCCCATTTAACCTCCAAGTAGGGTTTAGGGGAGCTCAAAGGCGAACTATATTTGGTACCTAAAAGGAGACCCTAATTTAGAGAACTACCAAACCCCACTTTCTTGTAGGTTCTGATTTTTTCCCATAATATGCAATTTATAGGGAACCTACAAAAAAGTAGGTTTTGGTAGGTTAAGGTAGGTCGAAGGCTTAGGGTTGGGGGAGCTCAAAGGCGAGTATCAGGACGCCCTCAAAGCAGCCAGCCGCGACCGCCTTGAGCTTCGCCTCGGCAGGCATTGGAGCAGGGCCGTTGCAATGCCAAGGATGCTTTCAGGTAGGGGTTTAGGGCTTTAAGGGTTCAGGGCTTTAGGGGTTTAGGTGGTTCAGGGATTAGGGGTTTAGGGGTTTAGGGTTTTGGTTAATGTTGGGGGTTTAACAGTCAGAATAGGGTTTTGGGGCCCAGTGTACCATAATTAGATTAAGGAACCCCCAAAAATGATATAGGTAATAATAATGAAGGCCCCTTTGTCAAAGCCTAAAACCCTAAACCCTAAAACCCTAAACCCTAAAACCCTAAAGCCCTAAAGCCCTAAACCCAAGGGTGCTAGGACTTAGGCAGGTTCTGGGCTTTCTGGGTCTAGACAACCAGGTCAACAGAACAGCTGGCCTCGCTGATCTTAGATTCAAACACTGGTGTCCCTAAACCGTAAGCCCAGGGTTTAGGGTTTACCTGTAGTCTCCATTGTAGTTCCTTTTTGGGGGATACCCTATAAAACCCTCAATATATAATTGGTTAAACCAGAAAAAGGAACTACAATGGAGACTACAGGTGGTGTCCCTAAACCGTAAGCCCAGGGTTTAGGGTTTAGGGTTTATAGTAGGGGCTTAGGGTTTAGGGGCTAAACCCTGAACCCAGGGTTTAGGGTTCAGGGTTTAGCAAGATTTAGGGTTTAGGGGCCGGCAAGAATCTACTGCAACTGCCTTGAAGTAGGACTTCTCTTAGGGGTGTGTGTAGGGCATAAGGTTCCCTTAGACCGGAAATCATGATTTAGAGCACAAGCCGGCAAGTTCTTTAGGATTCAGGTGGGGTTTCAGGTTACAAGATGCCACCGCTTTGGGCTTGGGAGGCTCACAGCCTCCCCAACCGCCTGTGCCGCCGAAAAGCAATATACACCAATGGCTGCAGTAGCTTCGTACCAGTCTGCCGCCGCCACATCTCGTTGCCAGACGGCAGGCGCCAGCAGCACCTCCACTTCACCCAACCCTATGTCACCTGCTGAGTAAAGGCTTAGCTAAAGGATGTTTCTATCTGTGTTACGCGGCTTATACTGGGCCCTTACTTTTGGAAACATTCTTGGTTGTTTTCTTCTGACTCTCTCTCTCTCTCTATATATATATATAAGGACTCTCTCTCTCTCTCTATATATATATATATATAAGGACTCTCTCTCTCTCTCTCTATATATATATATATATTTAGATAGATATGAAGGACAGTACAGGGCAACCGGGCTCTAAGTGGAAACGTATTGGTAAACGACTGCTTCCGACACCAACATTGATGGCTTCTGCAGTGGCTTAGGGTCTACTAAGTAGTTACTAAAGATTAAGGCTTAGGACTTCTGTTTTGGATTCAGGGTTTTCAAGAGGACTTGCAATTCCCGGTTGAGTTTGATCATGGGGTTTCGGGACGTGGGGTGGAACTCGGGCTGCAATCTGGTTAGGATCGCTCTGCAACGCCCAGCTTCGGCATGTGCTATCACCAAAGTTTCTCTAAACCCTAAACCCCTGCCACTGAACCGTTTCAGCACTGCTTGTTTGCTTTAAGGGTGTGCTGGGTTACTATTACTTACTGCACACAGGTTCGTATTCTCGAGTCAGCAAATGCAAACTGCCGAATGTACACATACCCTTCGTTTAAGCGTTAGCTGCTCAAAGCAATCCCCGAATAGCCATCAGGTGGTCTCCCATGTCAGTAGTATTGGGATGTGTGCTCAAAATGTTCCGCCTCTACAAGAACCTACAGAACACAACCTTCGCCAGTGATGAACTAGAATACCTAGGATCACGAAGGCCGATTCTGCCCGTACCTACATGACTATCGGCTTTACATTCAGGGCTTTGAGGCTTTATTAGATGAGCGCCCCAAGCCATGTATGGATTGCAGGTGCGCCTCAGTTAATGCCAGATCATGACTACGAGGACTTTCTTTTCCAGACTCCTTTAACCCCGTGCGGAATGAGAGGGCTCTCTGCCGTCATTTCTGCCTCTATTTCTTTTGTGATGGCTACCATTGCTGCTATGTTGGTTATCGTATATATATATATATATGTACATATTTATTTGTATGCATGTGATCATGTATTTATTATTTATGAACTTACTTAATTAAGACCAGGGCGCAGGACAGAGTCTGTCGTCTCACATGACATTCCTGGGCAATGCAGGAGAAGCAAAAAGTATAGCGTTTAGGTACAGATTGTAGGCTCAATTGGCTCGTAACGAATGCCCCTAAAGCCTAAGCCCTAACCGGCGGGCGGCATCGATTGAGTTGCTTCACGGACCATTCTCAAGACTTGACGATCTTGAATTCGTGGGCCTAGCTCGAGCTCTAGAGCTTAAGGTGCATCTCAGCCCTAAGACCTAAACCCTAAACCCTAAACCCTATAATCCCTCATCCCTAAACCCTAAGCCTTATAATCCCTAATAAACCCTAAACCCTAAACCGAAGTAATCTTGGACAGTGGTCCTTCGGGGTTACAAGTTTCAGGCTTACCAGCTCCATAGCGCGTGATGTAGGGGCCTAAAAAAGGTTTAGGTTTAGGGTTTAGGGTTTCGGGCTTTAGGGTTTTAGGGTTTAGGGCTCTAGATTTTTACGGTTTAGGGTTTAATGTAGGGGCCTAAATACTTACCTAGACTATTTTGGGGGGGCTCCTTATTTTAATGATATAGTATAATGGACCCTAAAACCCTTTTCTAACTATTAAAAAGGTCCCTACATTCTAACTCAGGGAATGCTCTTTTGAGGCCACTGCCTCTATTCCACACCTATACGATTCGATTATCAATGTAACTGTTCCGCCCGCTTCTCCGCCCGCATGTTTAAGAACATCGGTCTAAACCCTAAACCCCTAAACCCTAAACCCCACACCCTAAACCTTAGCAGTTACAGGGCCCCTACACCCCAAACTAAACCCTCAAGCCACGCCAGGATTCCCAAAATGCAGCTCGCCTCTTCGGGACAAAGGAGGGCATCCACCTGAAGAAGAGCTTAGCCATCAGAAGCGGTGAAGTCTCCGTAGGGCTTTGGGTTTAGGGTTTAGGGGTTTAGGGTTTACCTTAAGAACCCAAAACCCACTTTTTTGTAGGTTCTTATTATCAACATTAATCTGGGATTTATAGGGACCCTACAAAAAAGTAGGTTTTGGGTTCTTAAGGTAGGGGTTAGGGTTTAGGGTTTAGGGCTTCGGGTCGTTTCGGGCTTAGAAAAGCGTGCGTAGCGCCCCAAACCTTAGAAGCTCCGAGCCCGCAGCATGAAACTGCGTGCATAAGCTCTATCTAAAGCCCAGAAACGTCGAGATCCTTAAACACCCTAAACCCTAAGCTCTAATCTCTAAACCCTAAACCTTAATCTCTAAACCCTAAACTCTAATCTCTAAACCATAAACCCTAATCTCTAAACCCGAAACTCTAAACTCTAAACCCTAAACTCTAAACTCTAGACGCTAAACCCTAAACTCTAATCTCTAAACCCCAAACTTTAATCTCTAGACCCTAAACCCTAAACCCTAAACCCTTAACTCTAAACCCTAAACCCTAAACCCTTAACTCTAAACTCTAAACCCTAAACCCTAAACTCTATAAGCCCTAAGCCCGATGAAACCTCGACAGCCTGGCCCCAAGACCCTTCCTTGGGACCCCAAGGGGAAGCCCGCTTCAATGCCTAGGTTTAGGGTTTAGGGTTTAGGGTTTAGGGTTTAGGGTTTAGGGTTTAGGGGTTTAGGGTTTAGGGTTTAGGGGCCCTGACCAGAGGACTAGGTTCCTGAGTGACCCCGAAATAATAAGGGTACCCTTTTTCCTATAGTTGGGCTTTTAATAAGGAGACCCCAAAATAAAAAGGGCAAAAGGGTACTACTCAGGAACCTAGATGACCGGGCCCAACAAGGTTCAAACGTCTTACGTAAGCTGGACCAAACATGTAAGGCCAGCTTTCGAAGTTATAGAGTTATAGAGCAGAAGAGCTTAAGATTTGCGATTTAGAGTTCTGAGTTCAGACTAGACTGTAAGGCATGAAGTTCGCAGTCTGAGGACGAGTGTTCACAACAGAGCTACGCAGCAACTATGAGGGGTGCGTCTTGGAATCTGTATTGCCAACTACGCCTCCGTGTAGCGGAGTAGTCGGGCACTCGCAAATCCGCAATAGTTTCGGCACACGTGTCGGTACTCCCTTGTTTTTTCCCTCTCTCTCTCTCTCTCGCCTCTCCCCCTTCGATATGCACAAGGATAAACAGACGCGACACCTGTCCACACATGTACATGCCTAGTTGGATGGTGCGTACATACAGATTACAAGTTGTTGTCACATCTGATCCTCTCTTAAGTCGGAACCAGGGAGGGAGGGAGAGAGAGAGAGAGAGCGAGAAAGGAAGACAGAGAAAGCGAGAGAGAGAGAGAGAGGCAGAGACAGAAAAAGAGAAGAGACAGAGAGAGAGAGAGAGAAACGGAAAAAGAGAAAGAGAGAGAGAGAGTGAGGGGGAGAGAGGGAGACAATGAGAAGCGCGAGGGTGAAAGCAGCACAGCAGAGCCACCTGAAAGCCGGCGGGCCAGGGTAGTGACGATCCGCTGCCTCTCAAAAGAACCCGGTAGACCAGAAATTAGGGTTTAGGTTTTAAGGGTTTAGTGGGGCATAAGAAAAGCGCATACTAAATCAGACTCTGCCACAATATACTATAACTTACTGTCCTAGACTCTACCATACTATACTATACTATACTGTACTGAACTATACTATGCTGTACCAAACTGTACTATAGTGTACTATACTGCGCTTTACTATGCCAGTACAATACCTATAACATACTGGAATATACGATGTACTATGATATACTATGGTATACGACAATAGACTATGAACTACTATGATATACTATGATATACCTGAATGTACTGCAACATAGTGCAATATACGGTGGCTTTGGGGCTGGAACTGTCGAGGAAAGGAACGGGGTGGGGGTGCGGGTGCGAGAGGTGCTTTACCTAGAGTGGGCCTAGAACGGTTTAAGATTTTTATAGGGTGAAGGGTTTACGGGTCTCGAGTCACAGTCTACCATAGCTACTATCGTTGTCTGCGGCTCGTGTAACGATCGTGCTCGAGCCGATCACCAGATAGACTGGTCTGCCTAAACCACAAACATCACCGGAGTCCCACCTAAAGACGCGGCGGGATTGGGGATTGCCAAGGTTTGCATCACGAGTATCTGATGATGGGCAGGGGACATGAGGCACCGGCATGTTTACTACAAGGGATACTGAAAATGTTGCGACGTTAGGAACGGACGAATGTTAGAAGAGTTACGATGCTAGAATGGAGTAGTGCTGACGATTCCAATCCATCCTGAAGCATGGCTGCACAGGGGTGCCCGAAATCAAGTAGGATCAGCGGAAGAGGAGTCTTGACCCAGGATTTGGGTTACCTGATCTGTGCCTGATCTATGTAGCCCTAGCCCTCCAGGTACCTACTATATAGGGTCTTTGGGGCTCTTGTACCCTATAATATAGTAGGTACCTGGGGTATTAGGGTAGGGTCATGGCGTCAGGATATGTCAGGATGGATTCTTAGCTTTCTCAAAGCACTTCTTTGCAAGTCCCTGACCAGAGGAGGATGGCACTGGATGGAGCCTGCTTCCACTGCATAGGCACTCCTGTGCTGTCACTGGCAGGGGTGAGGGTTTGGTCCCTCGGATCTCGGAGATTTCGATTTCCAAGGCTTTGGGTTTAGGGTTTAGGGTTTGGGGTTTGGGGTTTAGGGTTTAGGGTTTAGGGTTTCGGGTTTAGGGTTTAGGGTTTAGGGATATCTGCATGAACCTTCATATACTAGGTCAATGATAAAACCATCACGAAATCAGGGCTGCTACTGAGGACTGGTGGCTTTGATGTATTCATCTCTTAGGGTTTAGGGTTTAGGGTTTAGGGTTCAGGGTTTAGGGTTGAGGGCTTAGGGTTTGGAGCTTTAGGCACTTCCAGGGTGCTCAATTGGCAAAGGTTCTGCTAAGTGTGACAGAAGGAGGCACCGTTCAGACACTATACTCACGAATCCGAAAACTGGACATACATTACGTGCCAGGTAGCTAAACCCTTCACCCTGAACCCTAAACCATATTCTGCAACGGAGTGTGGGACAAGGCATCCAGAGAAGCTTTATCATGTGGATTGTGTTGGCCCTCACGAACTTTCTAGGGTTCTGGGTTTAGGGGTTTAGGCTCAAGGGTTCTGGTTTTAGGGTTCTGGGTTTAGGGGTTTTAGGGTTATCTTGTGCATTGGGGGGGAAAGGCCCGTTCGGGTTGTAGGCAGCTGCTGCCAACAAACCCTGAATAAAGAACTGAAGAGACACTCTGGCAAGCATTGGGAAACTCTGGACTCTGTACACTAGAAGGTTTAGGGTTGAGGGAACCAAAACCCTGAACCTTGTACACTAAAATCAAAGCTTCATACTTGAAGCTCCAAAACCTTGAACTCTAAACGCTGAACCCTAAAGCTCTAAACCCCACGGCCCCTTGTCCTGCAAAATAGACTCTAAACTTCAATCCCTGAAACCTGAACACCCATTAAGCCTTAAATTAAAGCCTTACTAATTACTAAACTCTGAACCCCTGATGCCCTAAACCCTAACCCCTCAACCCTGACTCAAGCATCGCCGAGAAGCGCATCTTCCGTGGCCACCAGCAACCAGGGGCTTCCAGACAAGCAAGCACTGCGCACCTCTCGTTCTAGGGTTTAGGGTTTGGGGTTTAGGGTTTAGGGTTTAGGAGTTTATTGTGAAAGTGTAGGGTTTGGGTTTGGGGTCTACTTTAAGGTGTAAGTGTAGGGTTTGGGTTTGGAGTTTACCATAACCCTGAATCACAGGGTCCTTCTGTAAGATCTTGCCAAGGTATATATGTTATGTGGGGTGAACGTAGGGTTTAGAGTCTCGCCGTGAAGAATCTTGAACACGGGATGCTTGAGAGCAGCACCTGCATTGCATGTTAGCATCATGTTTATGATGCAACCCTAAGGGTCCAAGTGCCTAATAATCATTCTCCCAAAGAGTGACCTACATAACTACTATCCGAAACCTAAGTACCTGATTATTGGGTCCTTTGGACCCTTGGGGCAATGACAGAGATGTGACAGCAAGTGCCGGTGACATGATGATTCCTGAGTCTCATGGCTAGTCGCCTAAAATATCTGATATATCCGTAATACTGTAACTTCGCTGGTTGTCTTAGCTGCAGACGTGAGACAGACTTTGAGGCTGAGGCATGTGGGCACCAAGCATGCGAACATAGATGCATATACATGATAATTAGGATAAACGATAGGTGCAAGAAGCACAACTAGCTAATTATGGCACAACTGATGTCGCTATAACAAGCTTAGGCGGACCTAGATCCTCAATTGTAGACCTCTTCCCGGACACTGTGCTTCGTATTGTAAGCTGTTAACCTAAACTAAGTTGTCCGAAAAGGTGCTACAACAAAGGTGTTGGTAAGTCCTGCTACATGGCAACATGTGCACAGCTTTCCACTAAGAGATGCGACACTAGACTTGGGGTTTTAAACGTAAGTGTTGCGAGTGGCTAGAGGTGTTTGAAGATCTTTGTTCAGGTATTATGTTCAAGGGATTTGGGTTGCTTAAACTTACCCAATCCCTTGTTGGTGTCCTTTTGGCCAGAAGAGGGATGCACAGCCGCGAACCTTAAACCCAAAAAAGACACGCGGGATCCACAAGCGGAAGAACCGAGTCGACTCCCGCAGCTGCAGCTCACTTGGACGGCCTGCTCTGCGTTGAAGGCAGCCGGAAAACCTGCAAACATGTGGGTAGTCTTCTACATGTTGGTCCCTTTTAAAGTCCTTTTTGTAAGGGTGCCTTACTATTTGGGGTTGACCGAAAAAGGCGCGCTAATTTAGAGAACTACTGTACCCATGTAACCCTTCAACCCTACATGCCCGATTCCCCCACAGCGCATTGGGAAACACTCGCTTTGCAGCTTCAACTGGTGACATCGAAGCTTCTGGAGGTACCCGAACCTCACGCCAGCGCAAGAAGTGGCCCACAAGTTTCGCCCTCTATCCTGGGTTGAAGTGAGGCAATTTGTGATTATGTGCATTTGGGGGTTGATGTGTACAGTGTAGTTCAGTTCAAGCTGTCGTAACCTAGCACCGAAAGTTGAGTTGTGTGCTCCACGTCAGGCTTTGCATGCTTCCTCGGTGGCTCCGCCTTTGCAACTGCTGTGGTGGCTACACGCCCGAAGCCCTGTAATTAGACCCGCATAAATAACCTTGTGAACCCCTTAAGGCCGACCCAATTATAGAACCATGTAGTGGCCCTTTATTATACCTACGATAGAACCTTGTAGGAGCTTTTAAAGGGGGAACCCCATTTTAAAGCTCTGCGATACCTTTCAAAGGAAGCGAAGGCCCACCTTTGGCCAAAGCTGCCAGACGGCCGGCGGCTGGCCCCAGTAGTGCAGAAAGCCAGCCATCATCCAAGCCCAGGAGGACGTTTGTGGCTTTCGTCTCGCTGCACATGCCAGTGTTCAGGGCTTTCAGGCCCCAGACGTTAGTAGGGCTCAGGCAGCAGCTAAGTCGCTTAGTAGCTCTAGTACTCGTCGGAACTTGCACGGAACACGAATTCCAAGCTGCCTTTACAAAACACTTCGCGCTGGATAACATGCGACTGCTAACAGTACCCGCGATACTCTACTCCAGGTTCCTGAGTGACCCCGAAATAATAAGTGTACCCTTTTTCCTAGTTGGGTTTTTAATAAGGAGACCCCAAAATAAAAAGGGCAAGAGGGTACTACTCAGGAACGTAGTACTTGTCTTCTGGCTAAGACAGGCACGGTTCTGGGTAACATACCGCGTGTATGGGGGCATAGATTTGGGCTGGTGTAGGTCTAGGACGACTGAGACATAGGGCTGCGCAGTTCTGTGTTTTGCTGATTTCTTTGGCCTATTGCGAGGTAGGCATGTACATGTGGATGTATATGCATTAGCTTATGCTTATGTATGTGTATAGTCTCTTGTGTCGTAAAACACATGCACATATGCATGTGTATCAGTGACAAGATGTGTATGTATGTATGTATGTATGTATGTATGTATGTATGTATGCATGCTTTTTTACACATGTTGCATGTGACGCCCGTGCATGCTAGGTCAGCTAGCCAGCTGCGACCGTTGCCGATACACGCTTACATCAACATCGAACGAATGTGTTATTGAAAGAATCCTGCATGTAGCCCCAAACCCGAAAAACAGCAAGATCTGCCCGGTGAATGATGGGGCCTAACCTTTCAAGCACTGGGTTTTTGGCTTTTCGGATCCAGAGGTAAACCCTAGGCCCTAAACGGTCTTGCTGTGACGATCGGGCACTCTTTTCAACACACTGGACATAGAGCCGTACGGCTGGACGCAGGGAGAGCATCCCATGCGAGGCATGCTACCAAGCCCGTCGTTTAGGGTTTAGGGTTTAGGGCTTTAAGTGAAAAAATCCTGCCGCCTGGAGCTGTAGACTTCAAAGCAACGCCTTGCGATCGTATCTTTTCCATAATCACAAGTAACTACTGGCACCCACTAGTCGGTTATTCTACCTTGGACTTTCCTGCGAGTGGGAGGCGCCTGGCGAGAGGAGGTTATAGGCTTTGGCTCTTTGGGGCCTACGAGCATAGGCCAAGCAGCCTGCTGCGCTTGTCGAGAACACCACCTTACGTCCTACGTCGAACCATCACACAGGGCTCCGGGAGACTAGCTTCAAAGCTCCATCAACCATATTGAATGCCTAAGCCCGAAACCCTAATCATGAACTCATAAAGTGTCATAAAGCCTATAACCCGAAGTCCTATTTCTCAGACATTCTAATCTAAACCCTGGTTAATAACCTGAAAAATGGAGAGCTCGCTGAGGCTTTGGCGATCCAGTGTCCGCCACAGTGTGGGGTATTCCTGGCCACATCGGATGTAATGTGGGGCCTGCATTTTGGCGTATACCGATAGGCCCCAAAGTAGTTCCTTTTGCGATTACCTAATAGGCATCCCACACATCACGCGAGGTCGCTGATTTATACTTCTACTGCACCAGTGAGCTGTTGTTCTCGTCTGCAGCGGCTTGGGTTTAGGGTTTAGAGTTTAGGGTTTAGGGTTAGGGTTTAGGGTCTAGGGTTTCCAAAAAATAACAACCCTGCACGCAGACCGTGAAAACATAAACGTCAATGCCTAATTCTGTAAGTTGCCCTATATGCCCATATGAGTAGTTCTCTAAAGTTCGGGTCCATTGTTCATATAAGGGTGCCGACAATCGAAAAAGGGACTCTGACTTAGAGTACTCATATATTGGACCTTTAGCAGCCCAAACCCCTAAACAGCCACCCAAAGGCTGATAAGTACACCTATATGGGGGATACTTACCCGAACCTCAATACTATAATCCCTATTCTAGAAGCCCTACATTCTACTATACGGTCACTTCTCTAAATTAGGGCCCCTTTTAGGTTCCATTTTATAAGGGTGCCGTACTATATTGGGGGACCCTTATTCAGAGAATTACCCACATACGTACTTAGGACCCTCAACCCTAAACCCTAAACCCAAAAACCTAAACCCTAAACCTTAAGCCTTAAACCCTAAACCCTTCTGGGCCATCCAAGGGCATCTCCGCTGCGGCCTTTGCGTCGATCTCAACCCGGGGCGTGGTGTCGGGCCTGGGTTGCTTTCTGCTCCGTTTAGGGCTTAGGGCTTAGGGAGCGTTAGGGTTTTAGGGTTTAGGGCTTAAGGTTTAGGGTTTAGGGTTTGGGATTAGGGATTAGGGTTTAGGGTTTAGGGTTTGGGTTTTTGGTTTAGGGTTTAGGGTTTAGGGATTAGGGTTTAGGGTTTGGGTTTGGGGTTCGGGTTTTAGGGATTAGGGCTTAGGGAGGACTAGGGTTTTGGGGTTTAGGGCTTAGGGATTAGGGATTAGGGTTTAGGGTTTAGGGCTTAAGGTTTAGGGTTTTGGGGTTTGGGTTTTGGGGTTTAGGGCTTAGGGATCAGGGCTTAGGGATTAAGGTTTAGGGTTTAGGGATTGGCCTTTGGGGTTTAGGGTATTAATTAGGGTTTAGGGCTTAGGGCTTAAGGTTTAGGGTTTAGGGTTTGCGTTTCTGGTTTAGGGCTTAGGGTTTAGGGTTTAGGGTTTTGGGGTTTAGGGCTTAGGGTTTAGGGCTTAGTGCTTAAGGTTTAGGGGTTTGGGAATAGGATTAGGGATTAGGGTTTTTGGGTTTAGGGTTTAGGGTTTAGGGTTCGGGTTTTGGGGTTTAGGGTTTAGGGTTTAGGGATTGGGGTAGGGCGCTTGTACTTGGAGGTTCTTGGGTAGTGATAAGCGGAGTATGTCCCCTAATGTAGGTTAGACTTGTGCTACTTTACTTGTAACCTTACCTACAACTACCCACGAACCTCCAAGTAGGGGTCATAGGGTTTAAGGGGCTTATAGAGCGTACGGGGCTGCTGGTTTCGGCTGTTGGCTTGTTATCGGGTCTATATCAGGCTTGTAGGGCTTATAGGGGCTTTAGGGCTTATTAGGGTCGACGCGGCTTAACGTGTCTTCAGGCATGAAAAGCTGTTAGGCTTACAGGGTTCTACAGACCCCTTGTAGATCTTATGCATAAGGCTTCTACAGCAAAAACGGCTGACTGAAGAACATAATCATATCTACCTCAAGCCTCCCTAGCTGAAGCCCTAATTGGCTAGCGAACGCACTGTGGATTTGGGCCGAACAAAGCTAAACGACGTGAACTTTAAACCCTAAACCCTAAGCCCCTACACCCGAAGCCCTGAAGCCCTAAACCCAATGTTGGAGTCTCAGGAGTTCTCTGGGAACCTTGCGATATTGAGACTTTGCAGGTTGCCCTACCGGACTCCAATTCCGATGCCCTTCGCCCGAATTCCTGGACTATTACGCCTCAATAGAACGAGGACCCAAAACCCGAAACCCGAAACCCTAAAGCCAAAACCCTAAACCCGAAACCCTAAACCGAACCCTAAACCCTTTACTAGACCCAAAACCGTAAACCCCTATGCAGGCCCTTAGATTGGGGGCTTGTGGTTCAGGACTACCGGGATGAGGGTGCAGAGTTGTGCAGTCAACACATGCCACAAGCCGAACCCCGAAGTTCAGACCTTTAGGGTTCAGGGCTGTGAGGGTTTAGGGGTTTAGGGTTGAGGGCTTAGGGTTGAGGGTTGAGGGATTAGGGTTTAGGGGTTTAGGGTTGAGGGTTTAGGGTTAACTCGAACCGACCCCGAAAACCTACACCCTTAAACCCTTTTAGTACCCTGACAATATAAGCCTAAAAGGAACGCTCGAAATTTTAAACTGAAAACCTCGCAGGAACCCTCTAAACCTCAAAGGCCTTAAAGGAAACCTCTAAACTCTAAACCCAAACCGTCGAAGGAACCCTCGAAACCCCAAGCCCCAAACCCTTAAACACAAAAGCCTATCAACCCTGCCCTCGCAAAACCTTAAACACAAACCGTCCAAAGCCATAAACCCCAACATCCTGAAGCTCACAACAACTATCAGCGACTTCAAGCTGCCCTAAACCCAAAACCCAAAACCCTACACTCTTAACCCCAAACCATAACCCCAAAACCCTAAACCCTTGACCCAAAACCCTAATCCCAACACCCTAAACCCTGCGCCCAAAACCCAAAACCCTAAACCCTAGGGGCCCTAAACCCTATTAAACCCTAGGGACCCTAAACCCTGCACCCAAAACCCTACACCCTGCGCCCAAAACCCTAAACCCTGCACCCATTTTTGTTTCCTCACCGGCCCTTGACTGCTCCCATGGTCCATCGCTCCACTCAGACGACTGGTCCTCCCCGGGCAGGAGCAGAGCACCGAGCTGAGGATTTAGGGTTTAGGATGGTTTAGGATTTCGGGTCTAGGATTTTGGGGCTTACGTTTCAGGGTTTAGGTTTTAGGTTTAGGATTTCGGGTTTAGGTTTTAGGGCTTAGGATTTCGGGTTTAGGTTTGAGGGTGTAGGATGTAGGGTTTAGATTTTAGGGTTTGGGATTTCGGGTTTAGGTCTTAGGGTTTAGGGCTTAGGGGGGTAGAGGTTTGGTTTGTTTTGGGGGGGTTGTTTTGGGTTTAGGGTTTCGGGCTCAACTCGATCTCTGGCAACTCTGCAAGTGACCTCCTCAAGGTCTTCCTCCGTGTGCGGGTACAGAAGGTCCTCCAGAGCAATGTCGAAGTCCTCCCGGGCGCTTGAAGATTTGTAGTTACGGGTGAAGGGCGTAGGGTTTTGGGTACAGGGTTTGGGGTTTGCCGTTTCGGGGTCGAGTTTAGCGTACAGGGTCTTGGGAATTGTTTTAGGTTGGGGATGGTTTAGGGTCACGTACTTGGATTCCAGCGGCTGGATTTCGTAGAAACTGAACACATAGAGTACATGAGAGGAAATTTACTGGCCCTATAGACCTGCAAACTCTCTAAACCCGAAATGGGTAGTTCTCTAAATTAGGGTCCCTTTTTGGGTCCCCGATATAGTACGGCACCCTTCAAAAATGGACCCTAAAAGGGTCCTTAATTTAGACAACCACCCAAATCCTCAAGCCTCTTACCCCCAAAAAACTGCCACCTCGGCATCGTACTCGCCATACGAGCTCGGCCTTCCAGTGGGGGAATCTCTGATACCAAAAATGTCGGTGTAACATTGGGATTTACGGCTTAGGGTTTCGGATCTAGGGAGGTCTTTAAGCAGGGTAAGAAATGACATGCGGTGCGTTATGCCGGAGCCGTTACTCACAGAATCGTCATCAGATGACAATGCACGAGAATCCGAGAAGACTTAGTAAGTATGCAAGCTCCCGACTTAGGATTGATGGCAGGTGGGTTGGATGCAACCTTCGGTTCGAGGATAAAGCGCATTCGGGTTACAACCTCCCTCCCTGCCCTGCCTTATTTGCTCAGTCACTCCACACGAAATCCAAGTTACCTCAAAAGGTAGAAACACTACCGATACCATTGCGAATGTCACGCCGGAGGAACCATCTACATCCTTTCTATAGATCCCATCCTAACAACAACATCCCATCAACATGGGCTATGACCTCATGATTCTAGGACACAAGCTTGGTTTCTTTACTATGTAGGAGGTTACTGGATCCACACCTTCGTCCCAAAAACCCTAAACCCTAAACCCTAAAACCCTAAACCCTAAAACCCTAAACCCTAAAACTCTAAACCCCAAAACCCTTAAACCCCTAAAACCTAAACCCCAAAACCCGAAACCCTAAAACCCGAAACCCCAAATTCTGTGAGCCGCTCAGGCAGCCGACAGTCGACCTCTGTGCTTCGAGATAAGCTTGCCAGGAGCCAAACTCTGCTACCACCGTGTCCTCTTGAAGTTGATATCGAAGCTTTCGGGTTTAGGGTTTAG
>CAJNDV010031251.1:521-15428 GCA_905221635.1 Symbiodinium sp. CCMP2456 | reverse complement strand
GGCCTAAATCATTACCTATACTATTGGGGGGGGGGGGGTTCCTTATTATAGCTAGAGAAAACAAGGCCCCTATATTATGTAATATTGTGCTGTACTCCATTCTATTATTCCATTATTGTATTCTTATTCTTATTCTTATTCTTAGTCTATTCTACTTTGTTCTTCTATTCTTCTATTCTATTACATTTATATGATGCTATATTACGTTATGTTACACTATGTTGTATTATCTTAGATGATAGTATGTCATATTTTATGTTGTTGTACTAGGAGCAGGATGGAATACAACAGAATACCGGAAGAAAACGCGAGGCCGGACATGGGATTTCCCATGTCGCCACATCAACAGCCGGCGAATGCCCCGATCGCCGCTCTACTTCTACCGTCAAGAAACATGACGCATTGAACCTGTAATGTACGGGCCTAAACCATTACCAATTCTATTTTTGGGGGGTTTCTCGTTATAGTTGTAGTCTAATGGGCCCCAAAACCCTATGCTAATTTTTAGGGCCGCTATAGTAGTCTGCTTCTGTGAACCCACGGTGCGACAACAGAAGAGAAAGTTTTTGCAAGTGTGTCTTTGCATGAAGCACTAGAGCTCAGCTAGGTTTAATCGAAGCGTTGGCTGCCTTTGGGTTTGCAATGCCGCCCTCGCTCTCCTTTCTCGTCGCTGAGACATGCTTCTTCATTTCCATGGTCCCAGCCCTCCGTTGGATTCGTGGCAGCTGTCCTAGGATCGGAAAGAAGCTGGCACAGCTCAACAACTCTGGCTACGCATGTGCGAGTCTTCTCTTCGTACCATGGGCCGGGGCTGTGCTTCTTCCGGAGCTTTTGCAGGGGGAATCTTGGAGTGCAAACCTCCCTCGGAGAGGAGAGGTCGACATGATCTTCGGCGTTTACTTTTATTCGAAGGCATGGGAGTTCCTGGACATAATCTTTGTGTCCTTGATGGGCATTCAGCCAAATCTCCATTTCATTGTGCACCACACCACCACGCCGTGCCTGGCGTGGCTAGTGTGGACCTACAGGTCTGCTAGTGGGGCTGTCTTCCTCCTCGCGAATGTTCTCATGCATGTCTTCCTGTACGCGTACTTTGGCGGGGCGAAGTCCAACTTCGTCTTTCAATGTACCCGCATCTGCGGGCATGTACAGCTCGTGATTGGCATTCTTGGAAGTACTTTGGTCTTACGCCAGAAGCTGGCACAAGGCTCAAGCTTTGTAGATGGTGCCACCGCAGCAGAAGGATGTCTGCTTTTCCTGTACCTCACATACTTGGCTCTACTCCGCAAGGAGCTCGCCGGTGAACGTCGGCAAAAGCAGCACGCCAAAGTGATCTAGAACTCCAAACCCCGGTTCATGGACATGTGGCTGGCTGGCATTTTTGCAGATCCCGGACAACTGAAAAGCATCAGATCCTCGCCGCAGCTGACACTGAGACAGGCACTGAAAGGGAGCTTCCGACATGCAACAGCTTTATCCATCACATCCAACTTGGAGGAGAATATTCAGAAGGGCCCTCCCCCTCAAAAGGCCTAGGCTCACACCACTGTGAGGTCCTTTCAAGAGACGTTGCGTGGTGGAGATGGCAAAAGGCAGAGCGGCAGAACCTGAATCAGCCAGCGCCAGCTTTTTTTTGCCTAAGGCCTAAGCTTGGTTTCCAAAGGTCACGTAAAGCCAGAAGTCCACACCTGCCATTCCCGTTCTTCCCCGAAAAACCCTGAACAACGAGCCTACAAGTTTCTACAGGAAACCCTAAACCCTAAACCCCCAAAACCCCGTCACCCCTGAAACCTAACCTCACCCCCAAAACACTAAACCCCTAAACCCTAAACCCCAAACCCTAAGCCCCAAAACCCCCCTTCAGCCCCTGAAACCTAGCCTCACCCCAAAACAGGCGCTGATGTGTCTCGCCGAAGACTTTCAAGCTATACGTGCTGCCGCCGGGGATCCTGGGACGGACCTTACTTCGAGGGTCAGGGGATTTGGGAAGTGGGAGTTTCCCAAAATAGGGGCCTGCCTTATTTTGGGATCCTTATAATAGGGATCCTGGTATTTCGAGTGCTATATCAAGGTCCCCCATTTTGGGAAACCCCCAGGTAGGTAGTAAGTAGACTTGTAGGAACCCTGAAAGGAATCCTAACTTGGGTTATGATACTTATCAGTCTATTAAAAACTAAGTCCCCCGACCCTCCAAGTACCCAATGAAGACCTCTACTGTCTACAGTATTTAGCGGGGAGGATTCCCAGAAACCTCAGATGAGTGCAACATTCTGGTACCCCCATGGTATCCCTTATAGTGCCCGGGTTTATGGTTTAGGGTCTAGGGCTCGTAGACATCTGAGAAATGCCGGGATCTGAGAGCTTCAAGCTCCAGCTGGGTGCATTGCGGCTTGTTTGGGGTTCAGAGTCTGTGGCCAATGTGCAAGTTCCATGCAAAGTCGGGTGCATTCCCCCTAAACCCTAAACCCTAAACCCTAAACCCGAAACCCTAAACCCCTCCTCGCCACACAAGAGGCCCCTCAGGCTTCTCATATCCCTGGTAATGTAGGGGCCTAAATAATTACCTACTTTAGGGTTTAGGGTTTAGGGTTTAGGGTTTAGGGTTTAGGGTTGAGCTTCCTTATTATAGTTACAGTATAATGGGCGCCAAAACCCTATTCTAATTATGAAGGCCGCTACATTATATCTCTCTTTACTTCGAGCATCTACTGTCCGATCCAAAACAAGCTGGTACATCCATACTTGGAGGATCATGGGACTTAGTAAGTAAGGTTATAAGTACCTTTAATGTGAGTTATATTTAAGTGTAACTATAGTTATCTTATTTATGACCCTAATTACTAAGTCCCATGATCCTTTAAGTACAGTACATCCATAGTTCCTCAGCCCTAGAAACCTACAAACCTTAGACCCTACACCTTAGCCTAGTTGGTATAGGAGCCTGAATAATCACCAATACTATTCCTTGGGGTTCCTTATCGTATTTATGATTCTGGCTCAGAGCTCAGACTACTTTCAGTTTTAGTATGTTTCGGGATCATGTCTCATGATTCCGTTCAGTTGTGGGCATTTAGTTCATCATTATTCTAGTCCATGCTTCTCTACTTTCCTCTTCTATGATTCTTCTGTATTGGGATTTCAAGGCGAAACCCTAAACCCCTAAACCCTAAACCCTAAACCCTAAACCCTAAGCCTTGGCTTTCACGCGAAAAGGCAGACCAGCACTTCCACGCAGACGATGAGGAGGACGGGGCTTCACTGCTTCGGTTCTGGACAAATCAGCGCTTGGTATTTATAGAACCCGAAAATAGGGTTTAGGGTTTAGGGTTTAGGGTTTGGGGGTTCCGAAAATAGGGGACCCTAATATCGTACCCTAAGTAATAGGATCCTTACTTTAAGGACCACACTTTGGTATTATATGGGGGTTTCCGAAAATAGGGGACCCTAATATAGTACCCTAAAGAGTAGGGTCCTTATTATAAGAACCCCCAGATAATGTAGCCCTTGTTCTCGGAAACTCCCATTTATAGAACCCGCATGCACCCCCCCCCCCTTCTCCCTCCCCGTTTTATAGGGAACCTTCACTTAGCCTTGCTATTAAGGAGCCCTTATTGAGGCCTTTTCTGCTACGCTTGCTGATGCCGCCGGTAGCATCTCATGACAGACGTCCGGCACCGCCAGCACCCTAAACTCTCCCGAAGAATACCGTCGAAGCTATGAATTAATATTACTAGTCTTATCGCTGCGGTCTCCGTATTTTACTTACTGTCTTATGTTTTGACACCCCCGAAACCCTATTCTAGTTATCACATTAAGGCCCCCACAGTGCTGACTTACAACTTTCTCTCGGAGGGTGTCTCCCTGGTCTGTGCAATCAGCTCGGCACATGCTGCATTCAGTTGTCGGTTGGCTGTCCACGATGCAGATTGTGCTGAACATGGATCGTGCGGGTCCAGATGTGAGTAGAAGAAACGCTGATTATATAATTATATATGTCTCAGGTTGTGAAGCTACCTAAAACCTAAACCCTGAACCCTCAACCC
The DNA here is from genome assembly GCA_905221635.1 of Symbiodinium sp. CCMP2456. NCBI lineage: Eukaryota > Dinophyceae > Suessiales > Symbiodiniaceae > Symbiodinium > Symbiodinium sp. CCMP2456. The sequence continues at coordinate 11,385 of CAJNDV010031251.1, read as the reverse complement.
TAAACCCCAAACCCTGAACCCTCAACCCATAATTCTTGTTATGATTCGACGCTTGGGCTCTCAGGTTGTAGAGCAGAGGGAGCCCTTCGTAAGCTGGCCCAGCTGTCTCGAAAGTTAGTTTAGGGTTTAGAGCTTACGTATGGGTCTCGAATGGCTTGGTAGGGGGATTCTAGCGACCTTTAGATTTAGTAATATGGGGGCCTACATGGTTACCAATACCATTTCGGGGGCTCCTTATTATAGTTACAGTATAATTTATAATGTACCGCAAAACCCTATTCGAACTATTCAGGCCCCTACATTAGGTGTATAAGGATCCCACCCATACTAGCAACCTCAGACTGGCGTCTGCACAGGAACTCAACTTGCTGCCAAAGGAGCATGCATTGCGCATCCGGCTGAGATACCAAACTTCCCCAAAAGGCTGTGCCTTCGTTTTGGCCGAATCCGGTCTGAAGTATCATCATGATCATTCTGACCGTCAGTATCATCATGATCATGGCATTTAAAATGAAACATATCATAATCATAATCGCATTAGTAACCACAGCAAGCACAGTCATGATATGATCACTAGGATTACGACTATGATCATGACTTTGAACGGTCCACCGAGGTCATGTGGTCGAATGGGTTTACTTGGACGAGTTCCTTGAGGTGTGCTTTGTTTGAGCACAGGCTTTGGGAAGTTTGACCAGGAGCACATCGTAAGGGCCGGCATAACTAGAACAATGCTATGGTGTACTTGTGGATACGAAAATATCTCAAGGAACCCTAAGTAATAGTGCTGGTAGTTAGTTGTGTCAGGTTTAGGATTTAGTCTTTAAGGTCTATGGGCCATGGGTTCGAAAGCTAGTGGCTTAGGTCATCGCAAAGTCTGTGCGGCTTCGCTGCAAAAGGCATCGATGCCATCTAGACCGCGTCTGTTGCATCGAATGCTACCAAACCGTTTCGGACTGTTCCTAGTTTTTTTGTCAGGCACAGGGAGTCGGTGGAGGTTGCAATGGAGCTATGGCAGAGACCTTTCCAATCCCCGTGCTGTCCGGGCTTTGCATTAATCGCGACTGCGACAACCGTTCGGAACTCGAACCTTTGTGGGGACCCTGAATAGGACTTCTTTTAGAGCTCTTTTTGGGACCTGTATAGGAATTCTTTCAGGAAGCCGAGAGGGCAGACTTGAAGCCTTTTTGGGGACCCTTATAGGAATTCTTTTCGGAGCCCTTTTTGGGACCCTTGCAGGAACTACGTTCAAGGAGTAGTTGCCAACGACAGGCCCATGGTTACACCCAGAACGAGGTTGGCACTTGGTGCAAGCGCCATGTCGAGTGCCCCGAGATCTCGGGGTTAAGGGGCTCAGGGGTATGGGTTTAGGATTTAGGGCTTAGGGTTTCTTTTTCTGGGTGCACGGAAGCTGATGGGATCCTTCAGGGGGGGGGGGTGTAAGGTGGTGATCCCCAACTCTCCACAGTACCCAGCAAAGAAGCCGGATGACAGTATCCGAAGGAGTTTGGGGAGAATGCTATTGGAGCCCGCCCCGTTGCAGTGGGGCTTCGGGTTTCTTAGTTCCCCAATACCCAAGTTTTTGGGTTCTTATAATTTAGTAGTAGCCTTAAAGTTTAACCTTTTATTTCCCTGGCCTGTTGGGGAAGTAAGGGGTCTATTGTGAGCCTAAACTAGACTATATACGACCCTTTTTGCCCCTTTTCTTTTTGAGTTCTCTTTTTAAAACCGAATAGTAGGAAACAGGGTACCCTTATTATTAAGGGGCTACCGGGGAGCCTAGAAAAGTAGTTCTTTTGGCCCCTGCATTGCGTGTTCTTTCCAGGTACCCATTGCGGCTGCACAAGGCAAGGATCCATACCCTAAACCCTAAACCCTAAACCCTAAACCCACACGCACGTTGCATTGTAGTGCAGGGGACATGAAGTCCTGTCCAGGACATTTTCAGGTGGGTAGTTAAACAATATAGGAGCCTTATAGAAGGTCTACATACCTTATAGAAGCCTGATAGAAGCCCTATCTACCCTAAACTCCCCACCTGTAGTTTCGCTTAATCCTGGTGGACCCATGCAACCCTTGGTTCAGGTTTTCGGGGTTTGGGGTTCAGGCTGCTACCCAAGCCTCAGTCTTGCAGACTCCGCTTCTTCCGCCTGGATCTTAGTAGGACTTCGTAGGACGTCCTCAGGATCGAAATCTTCAGATCCCATGATTCCTGGCAGGCTGTTCTTGATTACAACCTGGGCGGCAACCAGAAGCTCTTCCGACAGACTCTCACTGACGTTGAAGTCGGAGCCTGAATTGCAGGGCGATCTTGCGCATGGGGAATCACCCGGACAATCGGCTGTGAAAAGGATATGTATCATATTTTAAAAGGGTCGGGTTGCAACCGTCAAAAACAGATGGTGTGGATCCCGGTGCTTGCAGCTGTGAATCTGTCAAGGTGGTGATTGCGACAGCGATCAGTGACGAGGGCGGAAGCTTGTTGCATCACTTCTGATCCGTGTTAATGCACGCGAGAAAACAGTGTCATGTGCTTCCATACACGCTTGATGGTACAGGCCTTGCCTACCCGTGGCTGGCGGGCTTATTGGCACTTCGTGCAGTCGTGCTGAAATGCGTTGCAAAGAGTGGTAATCTTTCGTGGCAGATAAGTAAGGTTTGGAGGCCCTAGATGTGGCTCGGTAGCCACATTTCTGACGTGACTGCACGTCTTCAGAATCTTGCCAAGCCATGCTAGTTGGCTGGGAAGCAGTGTTCGTGGTGCACGGAGAGACTCACGCGCTATCTCCCGGTCAGCCCAGCACAAGCTTTGCTCACACATTTCCCCGCTGGCTGGTCCTGCCAATTCCAAGCAATGCTATCCAGAGCAACATTTCCACCCTAAACCCTAAACCCATCTAATCTCCAAACTTTTAAACCATTCCTAAACCCTAAACCCTAAACCCATCTAATCTCCAAGCCCCTAAACCATTTCGAAAGCTTCTGTAGACCATGCCCACATGGAGCTTTGCAACAGAGCAGCGGTTGGCCGCCGGCTGCAGGCTCATCGCCCTGCACACTCTTCCACGCGTATCCCGAAAGCTCCATTGAGCAAGATCACCACCATAAGGGTTTAGATTTTAGGGTTTAGGATCATCATGATCTTCATTATCATCATTAGTATCATCATCATCATCGTCATCATCATCATCATCATTATCGACGTCATCATCATCATCATCATCATCATCAATGTCATCATCATCATTGTCAGCATCATCATCATCATCATCATGGTCATCATCGTTATCATCATCGTCAGCATTGTGAGGAGCATGCTGTGGTTGGCATTCATCATTTGCCTCATACGTTCCACCTTAATGACATTACCATGCATTACCGTCGCGTTTCCTCATCCTCAGCATTGCCATTGCCATCAGTTGCAGCATCGCGCTGAGGAACGTGCAACCTAGATCGAAAGTCCTCAGGCCTGAAGCAGAAAGCGCTGTGGCGCCAACACCTAAAGCCAAGCCCTAGCTCGCAGTCCCAAGCCCAGCCAAGAATCATCGAACGTAAGGCAGCTTCATTGAGCATCTAGGCTGTCGGGTGGTTGTGTTTGAATGAGACTTCCGGTTAGTGGCACAGCATGCGCATCACTCCAAGGCAGGTGTATACCCATCACGCTGCTTCCGAACCTTGGGACTCTCCGCACGGAATGCTTGCCGGCAGGCTCTGACCATCCGCTTGAGGCCATCCTCTCAAGGGGCTCACGGTTATCATGTGTGTGCTTGTGCCGGCACTTGACCTCGCTGAGGCAGGAGTGCTTTTTATTTTTGTCAGTGGACAGCTTTCTTTGCATCTCACAGCCGGCACCGAGCTCAAATTGTGAGTCCCAGAGCCCCAGGGGTGACCTGAGCCATGGGTGCCGGGGCCTCCACGCAGCTGGACTCACAGCTGGACCAGCTGGTGAAGGAAGGCTTGGAACAGGGCGCCAAGGAGGAGGATGTTCTCCAGGAGCTCAGCAAACGTGCTCAAGATCGTTTAGCAAAGCTGCCGGAGAAGGAGCAGAAGGTAACCGACAGCCTGATGGCTGGTGGCAAGGAAACGGTGATTTTGGAGTTGGGAACCCAAGATTTCAAGCGTCGCGGCTCTCCTAAGCCGCTGGAGGAAGTGGAGCAGATTATTTTGCTCCTGGATCCGCGCGGGGACGCCTTCAAGTTCTACTGTGCTGATGATCCCAAGGACCCTAAAGCCAATGTACGCCACGAAAAGCTACTGACACCGGAAATCCTGAACAAAACGATTGTGTTCTACTTACTGCCGTCGCTCACCTCCTCCCCCGAAGCTTTGATGGGCGTGGAGTGGATCACAGGTGGGATGTGTGAAACGCTTTTGCCGGTCTGTGACGAAGCAATGGATCTCTGTGTCCTTCGCATCGATGAGTACATGATTCACGGAGACAGCCTCCTTGTTCAGATGGTTGACGATGGGAAGTTGGTCTGTCCCGCAGAGGAGGCCGAGGGAATGTTGGGCATGTTTTCCCCAGTTGACAGCCGGATTCCAGGCGATAAACACACGATGTGGTCGCACATTATCGTGTCTTGGGGCCATGAGTACGGCGCCTACTGCGAGTTTCGAGAGGTTGTGGGTGGCTCTCGCCTGGAATCTGGGCTTTGGAATACCATACTTTAATACTTTTTTGGGGGATGTGTTCCTTAAAGGAACCATTATGAAATACAAGTCTATACTTGTTTCTCCCTGGTTACTTCAAAGCCCAGGAATCCGTCCTAAAGAACCTGGGCAGCCGCGGCTTGTCTGGGAAGGCGCTCCCACCGCCAGAGAAGGAGAAGGTTCGGACTCGAATTTAAGGGGTTTAGGGCTTAGGCTTCGTCATGTGGGGGCCGGCAGAAAAGGAAAAACAAAAGTAGGAGAAAAGAAACCCTAACACCAAGACATTCTAACTATTCAGGCCAACATAATCTAAGACTTGTGGCCCCCGTCTGTCACTGTCTGAAGCCGCTTCCTCCAAGAAAGGCTCCGCCGCCAAGAGTCATCTTCCAGAAGAGTGCGCGCCCGTTGTTCGTCGCCTTCAGCAACTCTGCGTCTACTAATTGGGCCTGAATCAGTACCAATGGTAATGTGGGGGTCTGAATAAGTACCGATACTCTTTTTTTTGGGGGGGAAGGGGGGTTCTTATTATGTTTTTATGTGTGTGTATATATATATATATATATTAAAATGTAAATATATATATATATATATACATACCCCAAAACCCTACTCTAATTAGTAGAGGCCCCTACATTAATCCCAGGTTTAGGGCTTAGGGTTCCCAAAATCTTAGGGTTTAGGGTTTAGGTTCTACTTATTAAGGCCCCTCTGCGTCTACCCGCTATTCCAAGCAGCTTGGCACCCGCGTGCCGTGCTTCGGTCGGAAGGAGCGCGTGCAGCTCCACAAGTGGCTCCAGGCCCTTTCAACGGAATATGAGATTGTACAGTATAACATCATATCACATCATGTATCATGTTATATATCTGATATCACTATATAGTATCATAGCATATCTTATATTATGTGACATCTATATTGTATGAGTAATAGAATATCCACAAGCAGCCCTAAACCCTAAACTCCCTAAACCCCTAAAAAAAGGGGAAAAATATCCACAAGCAACCCCAAACCCTAAACCCTTCAAAAAGCCAAAAAAGCTCTATCCACAAGCAACCCTAAACCCTAAACCCCTCAAAAAGGCCTTAACTAAAACCCTATACCCAGAAGCAACCCTAAACCCTAAACCCCTCAAAAAAAAGCCTTAAAAAGAAAAACCTAAACTCCCTAAAACCTTAAGAAAGGCCCTAGAAAACCCCTATATCCAGAAATGGTATCCAGGCAAGAACAGAGGCGGAACCGGAGATCAGGAAGGCACGAGAGGAGAGGGACGAAACGAGGCTGTTCAGTGGTAAGGTTTAGGGTGTAGGGTTTAGAGTTTAGGGTTTAGGGCTTTAAGGTTTAGGGTTCAGGATTTAGGGTTTAGGGTTTAGGGTTTAAGGTTTAGGGTTCAGGGTTTAGGGTTTAGGGTTTAGGGTTCAGGGTTTAGGGTTTAGGGTTTAGGTAGTTCTCTAGTTCGGGTCCCTTTAAAGGGTTCCTTCAAGGGATCTTATGCAAAAAGGGTTTCTATACGGCTTCTATAACCAATGTTCGATATTGGTATTTTCTCTAGATTAGGTTCCGAGGTTGAGGTTCCCAGTAAAGTACGGCACCCGAGAAAAAAGGATCCTAAAAGGGACCCTAATTAGGGTTTAGGGTTTAGGGTTTAGGGTTTAGGGTTTAGGGTTTCAGAGCTGCCCCTATGATTGATCCAACAAAGAGGTTTGGCTGTTTGGGCCTGATACAGGGGCCTTAGTAATTAGAATAGGTTTGGGGGCCCAACATACTGTAGTTAAAGAAGGAGCCCCCAAAAAGTACAGGTAATTATTCAGGCTTCTATATTATATGACCGCACTTGCTTGGGTTTAGGGGTTCAGGGTTTAGGGTTCAGTGGTATATGAGTTTACCTGTTTGTATCTGGGTTCATGTTTGAAAACATAGCTGACCCCAATAAGTATGTTATGCTTCTTCCGGTGGGTGCCTGAACAGCCCAGGAAAAGGAGGAGAACGGAGAGGACGTGAGCAAGATTCCGGTACCCGAGCTACCAAAGCCTCCACCTGAGCTGGAGCAGTTCTTGTCCGATTCGGTCTACCCCGTCATGATCCTGGAAGCAGAGGACTCCGGCAATGCGGTTCGAAGTATGCAGAAGATATCCCGAAACCCGAAGCCGAAAACTCCCTAAACCCTAAACTCCCCAAACCCTAAGCTCCCTTAGCCCTCAATCCTAAACGCCCTTTGAATTCGATCCTGGACGCTGAGGACATGCCCTTCGAATATACGAAAGATTATGGCCGCTGCAGCATTGCCATGGACTACGCCCAGGCCGCTTTAGGGTCTAGGGTTTAGGGGCCTTGATAATTAGAATAGGGTCTTGATGCCCATTATACTATAAACGACCCCCCCCCAAAAAAAAAAAGAAGTATTGTAACTGTTCAAGCCCCTACATTAATATAGCATCAGGGTTTAGGGTTTAGGGTGGAGTAATTTAGTCTAATCTAACATTGATATAATACAGCAGAACAGTATGTAATATACTGAAGCAATATACGAGTATATTGTGCTAGAACACTGTAGTATAACATGACAAAACAACGGCTTAGTATAGAATGATACAGAAATTTTCATAAACCAGAATAGAATTTACTGTGATATAAAATGATAGTCAATGATATGGTATAGCATACTGTATTATCACAAAGCATGATATGATGTAACAGAATATCGTGCAACACAGCAAGCTATAATTTAATCAGCAATGTAACCACTTCAAGAAGCATCTCGTATATGCCAACAAAGCAGAACCAAACATCGCATAATACACTTACGAAGCTGTAAATGTAAATATATAGATCCGTATATACACACATATGTACATACGGTACAAAAACCAAAGATAAGAAGACCAACAAGCATAGCAGTAATAATAGCAAGAATGATACGAACACTATGCGCCCAGGCAGTTTCAGATGCAGGGCAAGGCCCAGGGCGTTCCTGCGCCATCGCCGTAGGCCAGAATTTCGATTCCTTTGCGAAGAACGCCTCTTCTGTGGAGACGCTCAGTCAGGGTAGCTTCAGGGCTTTGGGGTCTAGTATTTAGTTTTGGCATGACTTTAAAGGTTACTGCAAAGCTTTCTATAAGGGTAAGGCTCTGTGGAGATGCTCAGTTTCAGGGCTATGAGTTTCTGGGTTGTTACTTGTGCCCCTGCATTAAAAGCCCCTGTCAAAACCCTGAAGGATACTGGATGAGCCCTTACAAAGACCCTTGTTACGAGCCCCCTACTGTAAGGACGTTGATGAAGCTGACAGAGAACTACATGCCGACGCTCTTCGCCACTGACGCTTAGTTCCCCAATACCCAACCTTTAAACTTTTTGGGTTCTTATAATTTAGTAGTAACCTTAAAGTTTAACCTTTTGTTTCCCTGGCCTATTGGGGAAGTAAGGACGAGGAGCTGACCAAGGCAGCCTCACTCTTCACCAATCCCCAGCACCCTCAGGAGCTCATTGTTTTTTTGTTGTCATACTGCTGTTGAAATGTGTCTTCTTTGGAACTGGTATAACGAGAAGTATGGGCTAGTACGAGTACTAGTATTAATATGATTATTGATATTATACTGTTACTGTTGGTATTAGCAGTAATTTAGTAGTATTCGTGTAGTACCCGTCGCAGTAGTAGTAGTAGTAGTAGTAGTAGTAGCCATTATGAACGTACTCTATTATTTAGCTGTGATCAATGTATTGTTATTGTTTGTGTGATTAGTGGCATTACCAGTGATTTTGTGGTGATTGCTATCCAAGCACCCTCAGGAGTTCATGCCGGACGTTCTCGCACAGCTGCTGCCAGGCTTTAACTATTGTGGGCCGCTCTTCTTCTCATTGCCGTCCGCTTTGGGGCAGGAGATTATTTGTGACAAAGCAGACAGAAGAGTTACCGGGTTGCTAAAGGAAAAAGGAAGCCCAAAACCGTGAAGGAACCCCAAAACCTTATGACCTGAGCCCTAAACCGTGCAACCTAAACCCCCCAAAGCCTAAAACCCGGCAGGGTTATATCTTCGAAGAAGTGGAGTAGGAAACGAAAATCGAGTACTGCAGGACCCTGCAGCTCCAGACTCGCTGATGGCTCTGAACATGACGGAATGCATGAACCACCCCGGAAATCTGCGGTTAACGCTAAACATACTTGTAGGGGAAAATACTTCGTTTTCTATAATATGTTTAGTGGAAATCAGGCGGTTTGCAGAAATCGGGACCCCAAATCGGCTGTCGGCTCCACCCCCGCAAAGCCCTGATCACTGCACTTACCAAAAAAAAGACATGCATAATACAGGAGCCTTACTAATTACCTATACTATTTTTGGGTATTCCTTACTATAACTCTAGCATAATGGGTCCCAAAACCTTACTCTAGTTGTTAAGGCCCCCTGGAGCCTGGAGGAGCTAGAGGACGACAGCATCCTCTCGCCGGCGCTCACCGTGGGCACCGGATCAAGCGGCATCCCAAAGGAGAAGTTCAACGGTAAGTTTATGGCTGAAGACTCCGAAGGCCTTAGTTCCCCAATGCCCAACCTTTAAACTTTTTGGGTTCTTATAATTTAGTAGTAACCTTAAAGTTTAACCTTTTATTTCCCTGGCCTATTGGGGCAGTAAGAGGCTACCGAGCTAGTGGTTCTACTGGATGATAGGGGCCTGAAGAAGTAGTGTCACTACTCCCTGGGGTTCCTCATTTTCGTAAGAGTACCTAATATCCCCGATGCTTATTCCAATCATATGGCAAAATCCCGAACCCGACTCTAGTTGCAAGGCAGAACTATCAGGCTGTTTGTTCTAGTTTTGTTGCGTGTGGTCTCTGATTGAGGGTTCAGCTGTTGTGTGTTTAGAGGGTCGTGTGGATTTAGGGTTATGAATTTAGGGTTTGAAGTGGGAAGACATGCATGATCACCGGCCTTGACAGGGTGAGGCTTTCCAGCATGGTGCAGATGTCGGAACGAACAGAAATACCACCCTCTTATCATCTCAATGTGTTCGTGTCAGATTATACCTCCAAACCCCATTCCAAACGTTGAGGCCCTTAGCATTTGACCAGATTCGGACCAAGACACTCTGCTGTGTGAAATAGATACCATAGGTACCGTGTCTGGTATGTGGAATGCATGTGTTTACATGAACGGCATGTGTGTACGAGAGACGTATTTATGCACCTATATATATATATATATGCACATATGTATATATGTATATGTATACACACACCCTAAGCCCTAAACCCAAAACCCTGAACCCTAAACCCTAAACCTCATATTTCTGTATGCATTCTGTCTTCGCGACCAGACCCTAAACCCTAAACGCCCTAAACCCCCTTAAAGGAACACAGCAACCCTTAAGGGAATCCTTACTCTAAACCCTAAACCCTAAACCCAAAACCCTAAACCCTAAACCCTAAACCCTAAACCCTAAACCCTAACCCTTAAGGGAATCCTCTAAGGGCTCCCTTACGGGAGCATCCTGGGAGGTGGCCTCCTTACGGAGCGCGCGCTCAGGGCCGCCGAGGGCGTGGAGAGCGTCTCCGTGATCCATCCTTCGGGCCTGCTGATGATCCTTTTTAAAGGGTTTAGGGTTTAGGGTTCAGAGTTTAGGGTTTAGGGTTCAGGGTTTAGGGTTCAGAGTTTTGGGTTTAGGGTTCAGGGTGTAGGGTTTAGGGTGCCTGATGATGATCCTTTGAAGGGATACTCTAAGTTGTACTATAAGGATAGTGTAGGGGGCCTGAATAATGTATTAGAATAGGGTGTTAGGGTTTAGGGTGTAGGGTTCAACTTTTGGGTTTTTGGGGTTTAGCTTGCTGATGATCCTTTTGAAGGATTCAGGGTTTATTGTTCAGGGTTTAGTGTTTCGGGTTCCTGCTGATGATCCTTGTTTCGGGCCGCTTAGGGTTCAGGTTACCTTGTTGCTTTCCGGTTTTTTGACTTTCAGGATTTAAGGTTCAGGGTTTAGGGTTTAGGTTTGAACTTTTAGGCTTTTACGGCTTAGGCTTAAGGGTTCCGGTTACTTTGATGCTTGTAGGATTCAGGGTTTTGGGTTTGTGGGTTTAGGTCTGTCTGAGGTTTTGGGGGCTGTCGTGGGCAAAATCTTTACGGTTGTCGGTCTTGAGTTGCTAACATAGGTGGTTGTCAAAATTATGGTCCCTTTTTGGGTCCTTATTATAATGTGGCACCCATTAATCGCTTCCCCCATTTATTAAAT
>CAJNDV010031250.1:18202-48558 GCA_905221635.1 Symbiodinium sp. CCMP2456 | reverse complement strand
GTAGTAGTAGTAGTAGTAGGGGTAGCAGTAGTACAATCGACGTTCTGGACATCACTGCGCTGAGTCTGCGTAGTATAGAAGCCTGAAAGATTCATAACAGTATTGCTTGGGACTCCTTATTATGATACAGGTTTTGTATGTATGCGTATATATACACACACATACACACACACACACACCTTTGTGATCATTTATTTACATGTCTACTTCTTATATGCCCCAACACCCTACTATTGAGGCATGTGTATTGGAGTGATAAGCCTCCGGCCTCTGCCGGGCATGACCCCAAGTGGTGATAGTGGAAGGGAGTGGTAGCCGGAATAAGCCAAGAATGAGACCGTTAACCCAAAGAAATTGCAAGAAACAAGAAGCAGCATGATGCTATCAAACTGGTTTGTTGGAAGACCGTACTGTACGCAGTAACACTATGGAAGATCGGACTGCAGCAAACAAACATCATTGACCCCAAGCCCTAGATCCCAAAGCTTCCTTCGAACCCAAAACCACGCCAAGAATCCGTAACCCTGAGCAGAACACTCATCTAAGTCCCACAACCACCCCGCGCTCACCCGACAACCGAAAGCCAGAAAGAACCCCAAGGTCGGGAAGCGAGAGATCCTGAGCCCTGAACCTTAAGCCGCAGCCCTGATCCCCTCACCCTAAGAGTTAGGCCCCTTAACCCTAAGACCCCTTAGTACCCATACAGAACCCGAGGGCCGGAAAAATGCTACTTCTAGAAACCCACATAGAAACTTCTCAAGCTCTAAATCCCACGGAGCCGCGCCTGCAGATATGCAGCCCGGATAGCATTGGAGCGGCTGTCCGCCTGGAGCTTCGTGACGTCCAAAAGGGTCTTTTACACGGTTTGGGGTTTAGGGCCTAGGGTTCCAGCATAAACAACACGCTCCAGTCTTCCGCAAGGTTGGGGGACGCGTGACGGTGAGACACCTTCACTCCCTCGATGGGTCTGCTCTCCCAGCAACCCTAAACCCGAAACCCTAAAGCCTGAACCCTAAACCCCAGACTCACTCAGAAGGACATGGGACTCCAAAGGATGACCAGTGCTTCTGCATCCCCGGATTTGGAGTTTTCAAGCCCTGGTACAAAAACTCTACCACTGCCTACACCCTAAACCCTATATCCTAAACTCTCATCCCTAAACCCTAAACCCTATATCCTAAACCCCAAACTTCAAACCCTAAACCCTGAACTGATCCCGTTAACAAAGGACCCTTGCCAAGCGACCCCTGGATCGACACAACTCCAAAGTAGGCCTTCAAAGACTTTCACAGGACAAAAGGAGCGTGACCATCCCGAGTGGCAGCGGACATAAGTGTTTAGGTGTTTAGGGTTCAGGGTTCAGGGCTCAGGGCTTAGGGGGTCAGGGGGAAGGACCTGAATCGTTTCAGGAATTCGGGATGTAGCAAAAAAACTATACATCATGCATCCACAGGGTGATAGAGGAAAACTGCAGGAATTTGTGTCGATGCCTGCTTTTCCTCTAGGGTAAGCTTTTTCTAGTGTTACTTCTATATTTAAGAATTTAGAAGCAAGTCCCTAAATCCTGAACCCGAAACCGTGTTCAGGGTTGAGGGTTCAGGTTTCAGGGTAACCCTTGCATTCACTTAAATCCAACACCCTGAATTCCGAAATGGAGCCCAAACCCTTGATCCTCAAAACCAAACCCCAGAATAGGGTTTCGGGGTAAAGTACATAGGGACTTGAAACTCAAGCCCTTAACCAAACCCGTTGCGCCTCTAGGAACACAGAGGTGTCCGTAACGATGTTGATGCCCGCCAGCTCCCGCCAGAAGACCCCAAAGGTCGTGAACATGCCCAGGAAGACCAGCAAACCTCAGCTCTTCCCCAAAACTCGAAACCCTAAACCCCAAACCCCAAACCCTAAACCCCAAACCCTAAACCCTAAACCCTCCACGGTTCCGGGTCTAGGGTTTCAGGCTTTGGGTGGACCGGGCTTCAGAGTTTAGGGCTTGGGGTCCAGGGCTTCAGGCCCCAGGCCCGGCCCATTTCACCCCCAGATGGCGAAAGCCTGTAGAGTAATGCGGGGGCCTTAAAAATTAGAATAGGGTTTAGGGTTTAGGGTTTAGGGTTTAGGGTTTAGGGTTTAGGGTTTAGAATAGGGTTTTGGGGCCCATTATACGATACTATAGTATAGGTAATCATTTGGGTTTTGGGGCCCCGGATACTATAGTTATAATAAGGAACCCCCAATATCGCATAGGTAATTATTTAGGCCCCTATATTAGCACTCCAAGCCCCGACTACCCAACCTTCTCGTTGTCGCCCTTCTCGAGAGTGGAGGGCTTGTGTTTGACTTTGGGGCATAACACTTACAGACACTTTGGCATGCATGGTTTGTGGGTGAAGGCCTTATGGTTCGAGTTTTGGGTTTAGCGGTTTGGGTTTAGAACTCATAGGGTTTACACCAAGCGACAGAAGGTAATCGGACAGTGCGCCGTGCAGCAAGGGAAGCTTGCACAGCACGGGCTCAGGCAGACGGGTCTCCTTGGTCAGCGGATTCGGGCTTAGGGTTTGGGGTTTAGGGCTTAAAGCTATCATAGGGTCTAGGGTTTACTGCAAACAGGGACGCCTAGATACTAAGAAAGCCCTCAGACATCGTTAAAACAAACGAAAACATAACAACATAACAACCCGAACCCCAAACCTCTAACCCTTAAGCCCTAAACCCTGACCGAAACCGAACAGACGCGCCTAAGTTATGCATAGAAGCCCCGGTGAGAAGGACAGCCGGGCCACTTGACAGCTCGCTCCACTGGTCTCTCTTTCACGAAGGGCTGGCTCTGCACCTGGGTCGGTTACGGTTTGGGGCTTAGGGCTTGGGGCGCCGGGTTTAGAGTTTTGGTGTTGGGGGCTTAGGGTATCGGGCTTGGTGTTCAGGGCTTCGGGTTTAGAGTTTTCGGGTTTGGGGTTTCGGGTTTAGGGTTTTGGGCTTTGCGGTTAGATTTCGGTGGTTAGTGCGTCTTTAAAAGGGTACACACCCTAGACCGGTGAACCCCTCGGAGCCCAGAAGGTTTGGGGTTTCGGGTTTAGGGGCCTTACTAACTCGAATAAGGTTGGATTTGGGGTACATTGTAACTGTAAGTATATACAGTAAGGATCCCGAACATAATATTGGCCCGAACATAGTATTGCTAGGCCCCTATGTTCTTCCCCCAAACCTTAAGCCCTAACCCCTAGGACCAGAACCTCTAATACTATTTAGGGTTTAGGGTTTAGGGTTTAGGGTTTAGGGTTTAGGGTTTAGGGCGATCGGATTCAAGGCTTCAGGCCGGCAGGGCGCTAGGACTTCCTGGGCTTCACGGGCAGGGCTTAGGGTTTAGGGCCTTGGCACTTGGGGTTCAGGCTCAGGGTGCAGGAGCAGTCAAGTTAGGGTTTAGGCTTTAGGGTTTAGGGATTGACAGCTTCAGCTTTTTGGGTTTGGAGGAAGGACCTACCAAAGCATCGCCCGGGATGCAATCCTGTACTCCCTGGTTCAGCTAGGACGCACGGTTCACAACGATTCCTATCATGAATACTGATAACATCGCTGAAAAACGACACGAATACGAGCAGAGGACCATTAGCGCAATCATAACTGCAGCACACCAACATTATTCCGAGCACCGGTTTAGCGAGAATCTCTGTCGCCGTACCCGGCCACTGGGGCGGAAAGCTGCGCATTCCGTCCTGGAGGATATGGCATTGAGCCAGTGGTTAGATGGTAAAAGACGTAAATCTTACAGGACGTCTAAGGAGGATGTCAAGTGATGATTACATAAGAATGCGTGTGATCTGCATAGCACATGAGCGGCGGGCAATGTTTAAAAGGACAGAAAGCAGGCATCTGTAGAGGGGTATCGGTTTTGGGATTTGGTATCGGTTCTCCACCTGGTACATTCAACAAGTGTATGTTAGGTACAGGTATCGGTTCTCCACGAAAGTGACCTTCGTCCTCCTGTAGTATTGCGACAACCCCAATGACGCTTGTCGCCCACGGATGGTTGGAGGATTGATGCTTCCATATTGCAGAGCGCCGAAATCCCTAGCCCTACGGCCCACTTGAGTATTCTGGCTGGGATTGAAAGCGCTGGAAAGTTTAGGGGTTAGGGTTCAGGGATCAGAGGTTGGAATTTGAGGTATGTAGGGCACAGGAATGGAACATTGTCTCATGCTAATACAAGCTAGGTGATGGTCGGGGTGGGGGCTTGCAGCGCGTGCCTTGGGCACCCACGCACCTATCGTCGAGACACCATAGAGCCTCCAACCTAAAGCAGTAATCCTAAACCCCAAAGCCTACGCCCTAAAGTTTAAGCCCTAAACTAAACCCTAAACCCGAAAGCCTACACCCAGAAACTTAAGCCCTAAACCCGAAGCCTGGAAGCGCTGATCCCATGACCCGGAGCCTCTGTGTAAGCCCTGGCACCATGACCCTGAATCCCTAAACTGCCCTTAAACTCATCCCGGAACGTATAGTACACCCAATAATATTCCTTGAGCTTCCCTATAATAGAATAAAACATAACCCAAAACCTTATTCCAAGGTGTTCTAAGCATTCCGGCCCGTTTGCTGGTCGCCTGATTCTCCTGACTCCCGGAAGTGGGGGAAGCAGTTGCATCCAGGGGAATCTCCTTCACGCGCCGAGGGATTGGTGGCTTTGGAGATAGGGTTATAGAGGTATTGCGGTCTGGGTTTCGGGTATAGGCTGCGGGCGATAGGGCTGTTTTCCCTGAAGGCTGAACATTTTCGGCCTTGGGGTTTCAGGGTGCAGGGCTGCTTATAGGGTTTACACAAGAAGCTGCCGAGACCGCCGCTGACCATTTGCACTGGCGCGCGAATCTTCGACCGAAACCCCGGCCGAGCATTTCGACAGGACGGTGAGGGAGGGTAAAGCCTCCCGGTATACGGGGACGGAAATGACGCGGCTACGCTTCACACAATACGGGCGTCAGCCCGTTAAAATGAGGACCCCAACCCCACGACCATTGATTCCCTCACTGCTCTTTTGGTCTCCCAAAACGCCTATTTCCTGCGAGGTTTTCCCTGCAGGGATGGATAGGTGTACACTTCGAGCGACCCTCACAGAGTGCGAAGTGCTTGTTGGAAACCCTTGCTTCTCGTCGAGCGGCCCGCACAGGCGCGAGGACCCTCAAGTTCCATCCAAGCTGTGGTTTGCTGTGAAACGCTCACATTTTGCAGAATTGCGAAGGGAAGCGGAAAGCAAGAAAGCCCCTTTGAGGGAGTTTAGGAGGTGAACCATAAACCCTAGTTGAGAATAGCTTGGGTGGTTGGGGCGGGACTTCATGCTGACTCAAGCGCACGATAAGTGGGTGCGTCCGTATTCCTAACGTAAAAGGCGCACCCACTGCGCGAACACTGCATACACACCCCAAACCCTGCACAAAAAGTCTTGGTGCGGGGGTCTTGAGTGACGGCTAAACGGCATTGAGCGGCAATTGCAGATCCGCAAACCCTCCGCCCTAGACCCCGAAACCTAAACGGTAAGCCATAAGCCCTCAGCCCAAAACCTAAGCACTAAACCCTTAAACCTGAAGCCTAAACTCAACCCCTGGGCGATAAGGGCTTTCAGGCGGGCTCTGGGCTCTTTTGGGATTGGAGAACACTGAAATTTTGCTCTCGGTCATTAAGCATACAATCGAGAATGCTGGCAACATTGCTGAATCCCAAACCAACAATCCTACCCTCTAAGCCCCAGCTATTAAAGCTCAAACCCTCGAGCCTAGATCGACAACCCTAATCCCCACACCTACTGCTATTTCTAGGAGTTAGGATTCGGGGGACCCCTGGGGATTATAGACCCTCTCAGTAAGGCCCGTTTTAAGACTAAGAAAATCATAAGTAGGGTTAAGAAGGGTGGGTCTCCCGAAAACCCGGCGCCTCAGATTTTCCGTGAAGCCTTGACGCTTTCAGGATGCCGGGGTGTTTGGGCATTACGCTGATGCTCGGCTAGGGCGTAGGGCTCCGGATTTAGGATTCAAGGCCTAAGGTTTAGGGTTGAGGGATTAGGATTCAGGGTTTGGGGTTCAATTCTACACCCTAAACGCTATATACTGTGCCCTACGCCTCACGCTTTATGCAGGCCGAGTGCAAAGGTTTCGGTTCTAGGAGGTTTGCGGACGATGAGCTACGGGCTTCCAAGGCTGCCGTGCAAGAAGACTGCCCAAAGCCACTATGGCACCTTAAACCAATAATCTAAACCTTCCGCCCTAGAATCTCTAGAGCCTAAATCCCAAGTCCTAAACCCTAAACCCTCACGCCTAAACTCCCAATGCTTGACCCTATATCCCAGATCCTAAAGCCCCCTAAGCCGCCTAAACCCCCGAAGCCAGGCATCCTTTTGTGGAGTGCCGGCATCTGCAGCTTCGCTGCCGCCTTCGCCGGCGCTTTGGCTTTCGCCGCTGCTCCCGGGCCCGGCTACCACAACAGGCTCCTCGCCGGCCTGGCGAGGCAATTTCTGGGCTTTCGGATTCAGGGTTGTTGCAGTTATGGTTTAGGGTTACTGGATTTGGGGGTTTAGGGTTGAGGATTTTTGTTAAGTGCACTGCGGGGCCCTTTCCCTTGCCGCCGCCGCATTGTCCGGGGTGTAGCACTTAGGGTTCAAACCCTCCAACCTCAAGCCCAAACCCAAAGCCCAATCCGATTGATGTGGAACATGGATTTAGGATGCTGTGAGCTAGGAGTCCCTAAACCCTACCCTAAAGGGCTCCCTTCAAGTCGTTCCTGTAAAGGGTTCCTTTAAGGGCTTCAGGTGATGTTTCAACAGCTGTTGGCCTCTACCGTACAGGTTTTGGGCTCCAATGGTTGGGGTATGGGGTTTGGGGGTATCAGGCATTTATAACAGCATATCATGCTCGTTTTCGATCAGTTCATATCTATTCTATATTATAGTATACTATGTTCTAGCATAGTATGTTATATTCTATGAATGAAAATATGTGATTAGTTTAGGGTTCGTATCGTGTTTTAGGGTTACCGGCCCAGACTTTAGGCCGTATAGGTTTAGGGTTTGGGGTTTAGGGCTTAGGGTGCCCCTAAATCCTAAACCCTAAACATCCCTGATCCCCAAAAATCTTCAACCCGTCCTCGGACCATATCTGGATCACCGCCTCCTCGGCTTCCTCCCGGGGCGTGTCAGGCGCCTCTCGCGCCTCAGCCTGCAGCTGCTTGGCAGGTTCATATAATATAATCTCTAATCTAATCTAATATACATATATATATATATACTCGAATATAATATGATATAAGATAAGAAAAAAACATAAAACATAATATAATATCATATAATAGAATGGGGGGTAACATAGCTCCGTGAGAAAGGGTGTACCAGGGTGACCTTACGGGTTATCAATGAAGGGCCGTAACGGCTCCCTTTCAGAGGGGTCTATAAGCTAATAAGGGCGAGTATAAGGGCTACTATCACACGGGGTTCAGTTTGGGGCCTCCCTCAAACAGGGTCGAAGGGCTACTACAGCTACTACAACGGTTACAATCACGCAAGGTCTAGTACAGGGGCCCCTTCGAAGCGGGGTCGACAAGGGCTGCTAGACGGGTGCCATCAGGGCTTAGTATAAAGGCAGGTAGAGAAAGGAGTTTTGTGAGTCTAGTAATTGAAACTTGCTCGCCTGGTTGTATCTGAATGTTTTGTGCTAGCACCCCAGAACAGATGCTCATTCAGAACGACGCTAAACCGTAAACCCCAAACCCGACACCCTAAACCCTAAACCGCAAACCCGAAACAGTACAACCTAAACCCTAAACCCCAAGCCCGAAACCCGAAACCGCAAACCCTAAACAGTATAACCTAAACTCTAAACCCCAAACCCGAAACCCGAAGCCCTAAAACCCGAAACAATATAACCTAAACCCTAAACCCCAAGCCCGAAGCCCGAAACCCTAAACCGTTGCAGCGGAGGCGCCGGACTTCTCTGCGAGCTGCTGGAGGCCTCCGCGCTGGACGCGGAGGGCCCAGGGCTGATCGGTATCGGCACCGGCAACTCCGAGGTTTCATCCGGGAACCTCGGGAGGCCGGGTTTAGGGCTTTGGGGTTGAGGGTTTAGGGCTTTGGGGTTGAGGGTTTAGGCTGTGGGATTTAAGGATTAGGCTTTGGGGTTTAAGGTTTAGATGTTTAGATTTAGAGTTAAGGTTTGCGGCCTAGAATTTAAAGTTTAAAGTTTAGGCTTAGAGTTTAGGGCTTATCATTGATAGGGGTTGCCGAGACCCTGAGTTCCAAACACAAATCGATGGTCGGTCTTCTTGGCCCCCCTTCAAAACCTAAAACACCCAACCCTAAACCATATAGTCAATAGCCCTGAATAAACCCAACAGCCCTAATCCTAAATCCCTAAAATGGTTGTAGAAAAGCAGCGGAAACAAGTCTGCCAGGGGGAGGGGCGGAACTTGCGCCGCCCTCTCGTTGGGTATGGAGGCGACCGCCTCGACCGTCTCTGAAGGTTCGGAAGGCTCCTCTCTTTCGGAACGGCTGAAGGTTTAGGGCTTTAGGGCTTTGGGGCACTCAGGGTTTCGGGGGTTTGGGGTTTAGGGTTTAGGGCCAAGTTTAGGGTTTAAGGTTTAGGGGTTTAGGGCTTTGGGGGCACTTAGGGTTTTTTGTGGGGGGGGTTGGGGCTTAGCCTTAAAAACCTCGGATCTGCCTCTCTCGGGGATCTTCGGAGCTTAACATAGGACAGCTGCAAGCTTTTGTTGCAGATTCCGACACAAGGTGTCATGAAGTCTTAACCCGGTGCCCCTACAGTTTGGGGCAGCTGCGGCACGACTTCTGCATGCTTCTTGGATGCTCCGTGTTTCGTTTCGGGCTTGTGAGGGACCAAAGCCCCTCCCGAAGATCTCGACCGGAATCCAGAACCCCAAGAGACCATCCCGGCCCCCTCGCCACAAACCAGAAATAGCCTTATACACCCATATAATAATCCTGGCGAAATCCGCTACAATCCCTGACCCCGAAACCGAAAAAAAAGATGACAATCTTATAGAACTCTTCTAGAACCGTTTGAAAGACCCCTTCATGAAAAAACCTATAGAGACCTTCTCGACCTCTGCTAGAATCCTTACTCTTCTAAGTAGCTCTAAATCTATAGAACAAGAGCCCTTCATGAAACTTCCCCCGACCCCTCCCTAATCGCCTCTGGGTCCTGGGACACCTCGGGGCTGTTTGCCTCGGTCCTCCCTGGGCTCCGACTCGGATCCTGCCAGAATGGGGTGGCTTTGCAAGGCTTAGGCTTCAGAGCTTAGAGCTTAGAGCTTAGAGCTTAGGGTTTGGGATTTGGGGTTTAGGGTTCGGGGTTCAGGATTTGGGGTTTAGGCTTGAAAAGCTTAAGGCTTTGGATTTAGGTTGTGTGTCGGAGGATTTAGGGTTAGGGTGTCGGATTTGGGGTTTAGCGTTTAGACCATATGTCCCGGGTCTCGGGCCTGGGGTTAGGGTTGAAAACTTGGGCCGGGGCCCCGATTGGCAGATGAGCTGCTGGGGTCACCCGAAACATCGCGGCAAGGTGACCGGAACCCGACAGCAGCTTCGGTTTCGGGGCTTAGGGTTTAGATCTTAGGCTTTGGGCTAAGATCTTAGGTTTAAGGTTTAGCTTTTTGGCAGTGGGGTTTAGATGACAGATTTTCGGTTTGGGGTTGGGGCTTTAGGTGGAGGATTCAAGCTGTGAGCGGGTTTGGGAGCGGATTAGAGGCTTAGGATCAAGGTTGAGGGTTTTGGGTTTAGGCTCAAGCCAGGTTTAAGCAAACGGTGGGTTGGGGCCAGGGCATCAGGCTTAGGGCGGTTCGGTGAAACTTTGCTCTATTTAACCTGGCGTTAGGCCTAAGGCCTCTGCGCTCAGGATGGAGGGTTGAGGCCTTTAGGCTTTAGGAGTAATTAACGAAGAAAGTCTTGTGTTATCTTCTCGCAACTTCGTGGCCCAAAGCAACCCTTGTCCACGGCCCCGTAAAGAACCTCAAGTAGAAGCCCAATGAATCCGCTGGCCATGTCTTCTTTAACTCAACCCTAAACCCTAAACCCTAAACCCTAAACACAACCCTCAACCCTCAACCCTCAACCCTAAAGCCAAGGCTAGGCCTCCGGTGCCCGAGCCTTGGGCCATGTTTGAACTTAATCCCAGAACTGAAAACCCGTATACACCCTAGGCCCTCAGCCCTCCACCTAAACCTTGAACCCGAAACTGGACATCTGAACTTTTAATCCCAAACCCTAAACCATATATCCTGGAACCGACAACCACGTAGAAGCCTTGCAGTACCCTTGTATAAAACAGTATAAAACGCATGTGAGCCCCTAACCCAGCAACTGTCCTTTGGGCGTCTCAGCCGCCGTCGGGGTTCGGTCGTGGTCTCCTGAGGGCTTTTTCGGTCGGCTCTCATGGATCTAGCCTTCAGGGGTTTTGGGCTTGGCGGTTTAGGGTTCCGGGCTCAGCGTCTATGGCTTTGGGGTTTACAAGGAACTTAGCAGCTTAGACAGCCTATCTGAAGGAGGTTCGGGGTTAGGTTTAAGCGCTCCCGGATTTGGAGCTTAGGATTCAGAGCTGGTATTTGAGGCTTTGAACGCCTGTCTCGTACCCGGAATCCTGATGTCACCTGCAGGAAACCTGTCTGTCATGATGCGTCGTCTCAAGTACGTACCCCGTAAAAGCTGGCTACCTGAATCCACCATTTCATTCAGATTGGGACTGCTGTGTTTGGTGTCAGCGAAGCTTCACAACTGAAGTATACAGCAGGTGTATGTGCCGAGTGGTTTCGCGTCTTTCTCGAGCATCGTGTGCAAACATTAGCTTTAGGATCAACTACGTCATACCACGTGGCATTACGTTTTTGATGTTTAGTGCCTCCGGAGCAACAACGAAGACATAGACTGACCAATATTCGTTCGGAGTTCAATCCGAAATCACTTTTTCAGCCCTCAATCATCTTCTAGCAACGGCGCAGGGGTCTTCACAAGTCTGATACAAGCATACACTGAGAGGAGACACTACAGTTGCTAACCCCCAAATCTCGAATCCTCAACCCCAAATCCTCAAAACCCTCATCACTCCTACAAGCAAGCCCTCAAATATCCTACAAGTAAGCCCTTATTAAGAACCTTCAAAAGGACACCTGAAGATTCCTTGAAGGGACCCTTAAGGGAACCGCGAAAGACCCTACGCCCAAAGCAGCCGAGTCCTCGGCCGCATCGTGCCGGCCGAGACGCCGCCGCGGCGGCGGCGGCGGGGCATCCATGTCGACAGCTCATTAGTCGATTGAGAGTTGCGGGTTTTTTCAGGGGTTGAGGGTTGTAGGGCTATAGGGTTTAGGGTGTAGCTGAAATTGTTCAGATACGTTGGCAGGAGATTTCCAGTTGAGGACGCTCCCGGCGAAAGTCTGGCAGTTGGCAGGCAGAGGGTGACTCCGGCCTGCGATTCATGCTGAAGCTTCAGGCTTTTGGTGTTTGGGGTTTCGGGCTTAAGACATCGGCTTTAAGCTTTTGGGCTTAGGCTCCAGGCCCAAGACATCCTCCGATTCGTTTCGGGGTCTGGTACTCGGAAGGTAGTTCGGGCTTCGGGCGCCCAGGGTGCCACTGGCACTGGCCTGCATGGTTGTTCCTGCCGTTCGCTGGGTCGAATTACAAGCAGCTGCACCGGCGAAGAAGTTGCGATTCTTGTGCAGGTTTCGCAGCTCGGGTCTTAGGGCTTAGGGTTCAGGGCTTAATGGTTTAGGGATGGAAAACCGAAGCTTCCAAGCCCACATCAAACCAAGACTCCAATGCAGGACTTCCATTGGTCCCCGATCCCTGGATGACGACAAGGCCTAGATACCCTTAGTGCTGTGTCAAGGATAAATACGAACCCTTATAAGAACTGCAAACCCCCACACAAAAGCGTCAAAGCCTTGTAGAACCTAAAGAACACTAAGCACCCAACCCACAAAACCCGAAATCGCACAAATGCTCTCGCCCTCGTATGGCAAAACCCTGTACCGCCCAAGACTTGTCTGGATGATGGGCCTTCAACTTTCAGGGCTTCCCTTAATGTAGGGCCTTAAAAATTAGAATAGGGTTCTGGGGTCCTTTTTCGTATAATCACAATGAGCAACCCCTACAATACTACGGGGAATTACTTAGGCCCCTATATTACTTAAGCTCTGGTGACACTGACCTCTAAGCTACCCGAAACGCTAAACCCTAAACCCAAAGGCAAACTCTCTGCAGCCTGTGAGTATTACATATTCTTAAGGCCCCCATTATGACAACCCGGCTACAAAGAGGCCCCGGGACTAGACCTTAAAGCAAGCTGATCGACAAAGGCTTGAAACCGCAACTTCCCAGGCCTTACACTTGAAAGCCGTGAAACCATGCAGCCGAAGGGCTAAGTCAAGTTAGGGTTCAGGGTTTAGGCTTTAAGGTTAAGGGTTGGGGCTTCGGGTTCAAGTTTAAGGTTTAGGGTGTCGGGGGGCGGGGTTCAGGGTTCAGGATATGGATAATGCTTGGAACGGGGAGGCGCACCGACTGGCTGTTGCGGTGCGGCTGGGCAGGCTGCCGATCCTGTCTTTGCGGCTCTGCAAAAGTTTTCATAGGGGGTAATTTGGGTGAGTTTTAGTGTAGGGCTTAGCTCAGGCAGTGGGGTTTGGCTCAAAAGTTTGGTGTAGGTCTCGGGACAGGGCTTATGCCTTGTTGGGTTTACGTTTTGGGGTTGCCGGTTGTGGGTTAAGGTTGGAGGAGTGAAGGTTGAAGGTTTCAAGGCTAGATTAATACAAGGGCCTGGATGAGTTTTTGGGTTTAGGGTTGAGGGTTCAGGGTTGATGGCCAAGCCATGGATGATTTGGGGGCGAGTAGGGGCGATAACGATACTCCGATCTTAAGTGCCAAGGCAGGCGTGATGAGGTCCCGACCGCGGCCCACTTAAACCCCAACAGCTTGATGGCTCTTTGCCCCGAAGAGCCGCAGACCTTGCTGATTGAAACCATCTCCCCTGGAGACCAAAAAAAAAGACTGAAGGCCTACACCCTCAACCTCGAAACCCGAAACCCACTAACGCGAAGCCGCTAACCCAATGGAAGGACGCTTCCCGAAAAAGGAATCCACTAAATATCCACCCTTCCCCCAAGAAAGCCCGAAGCCCCACACCCCGACAGCGTAAGTCTAGAAGTCCCTTAAACCCAAAACCCTAAAGCCTGAACCTAAACCCCAAACCCACGAAATAAATTCTAAACCCTAAACCTAAGCCAAACACCAAACCCTAAACGCCAAGTCCAAAACACCAAACCCTAACCGCCAAGTCCAAAACCCCAAACCCTAAACCGACCTGGGGTCGATTTTGGAAGGGCGGCTGGGGCAGCGCCTTGGCCTGCGAGATTTAGGGTTTAGGGCTTTGAGGTTTTAGGGTTTAGGGCTTTTAGGGCTCTTCTTTGTGGCGGGGGGAGGGGGTTGAGGGTTTAGGGTCTTGGGCTTGTTTCGGGAGAGAGTTTAGGGTTAGGGTTTTTAGGTTGTGGTGTTCGAAACGGGGAGTTTAGGGTTTAGGGTTTTAGAGTATGGGGTTTAGGGATTTGGGGCCTAGGCTTAGGGTTTAGTAACGAGGGGCTTGTCTCCCCGGGTGCTGCTGACCTGGGGTGACTTTACTGGGGTTTAGGGATTTGTGCGTGGCTTCGGGCTTGAGGACTTGATGGTGAGCTTTAGGGCTTCAGGTTTAGGGAGCTTTCTAGGAATGTCTTAGATCGAGCTCTGAAGGCTTTGAGAGCTGGGCCCGACTAGTAAGAGCAGCAGACGTCGTAAGTAGGACATAGTCATCTACACCACTGCTGCAGGAAACAAGGCCCACCTCCCTCTCTCAACGGTAAACCCTCGCTAACTGGGAAACCCTAAACCCTGTGGTGGGGACCCTCAGACTCGAACAAGCGTTGTGAGCCTTGGGTCCCTGCACATGAAAATGCCACGCACCCGGCACTGGCATAACCAGACATCCCCAGCCTGCCACGCCTGTAACAGTTCGGGAACGAACCAGAAGAGTAACAAGCACGTCTCAAACAGATCTACAGATCTCTGTATCCCCAAACCCTTGGCCCTGGAAATCTCTGAACCCCTAAAAACACTAAGTGATGGATACCAACTCCAGAACTCCTTCAACCCTGAGCCCTGGCCTAGACCCCCAAACCCTGAACCCTAAACCTCAACTTAACCCCAAACATACAAGCCCTGTAGCAACTCTTGTATACACGCCCTTGCATACTCGTATGAAACGAACACGACTCCGTCGCACCTGCCGACTTGGCGTCGGGGTTGCATCGCCCTGGCGCGGCTCGGGGCGCACCTGTGGTGCTGATCTATGTGGCTTCCTTTCAGTGTTTCTTCGACAGTGCATTGCAATTTCTTTGTAAGGGGGTAAATTAGGAGTGTGAGAGCTGCCTGTAATCAAGCGGAGCCTACGATTCAGGGTTAACATTGGCACGTCGTGCTCTTCGGCAGTGGGGTTCGAGGAAGGATTTGGGATTTAAGGCTGAGGGTTCAGGCAACAGGTCTGAGGCCCAGGGATTGGGATTTAGGATTTAGGGTTTAGGGCTTTGGGGTTTCGGAGGGTTGGGTTCCAAGGTTTGGGTTTAGGGCGTGTGCAAGAGGAGTGGTGCTGGGTCTGCGCGACGCTACGATCGTTCCTTAACTACTGCTTTGGCCATGATCTGGCCTTTACTATCCTTTTCAGGAACTTTGAATGAAGTGATTCAACTTAGGTTTGGGACTGGACATGGGAAGGGGCTCCTTAACGAGCAACGGGCAAGGGGTTAAACTCAAGGCCTTTCGTTTGGGCTTGGCTAGTAAAGAGTTCAGGGTTTAGGATTCGGGGCTTGGGTCTACTATCCTCTTCTATTGCCCATCCAACTATACAATAGCATAACCCAAACAGACTGTTCCAAATGAGCAAGGCCCCTAGACCAAATTCCAGGCACGATGAGAAAGCTTGCAAGAGGGTCCCCAGGGAATGGTACTACGTCGGAGTAGGGCTTCTTTCGGGGTATATTCTAACATAAGCCTAAACCGGAACCCTAACGAACAAGATTGATAATTTTTTCAGGCCCCCAGTATTTTAAGCTAAACCCTAAACCCTAAACCGAACCCGAAATGGGCCTCCTCCTTGCCCCAGAGCTCCTCTTCACGTTGGCGCAGGTACTGCTCACCTAAGGAAGGCGGTGTTTAGGATCTCAAGTTCAAGGTTTGGGGTCCTAAGGTTGAGGGCCTTGCTTGAACCCCCCCCCGCACTAAAAGCTGAAACAGCACTCGGTGTCTGAAACTCTGAACACCACAGTTCCACCCCACGCCCGAAACCCAGAACGCTATGAACCCTAAATCCCACACCATATGTCCTAACATCCCAAACCATATACCCTGCAACCTGAACCCTAAACCCCAAGTTCACCCCAAACCCCCCAGCCTAAAACCCTAAACCCTGAACCCCTAACCACCCAGTCTTGCCATGTCCTTTCGGGCATCCGACGCTGCTCTCGTAGCTCTTGCTGCTGATGCCTAAGGATGGCCTGTTGAACGAAGGGTTTAGGAAGTTTCGGGTTTTGGGGCTCTAGGACTTTAGGGACTTAGGGAGGTTTGGGGTTTAAGGCTTTAGGGCGTGGGCCTAATGGGGCCGAATAAGGCTTGAGGGTTTGGGCCTCAGGGGCCTAGTAGGACTTCAGGGCTTTAGGGGGTTTGGGGCTTTAGGGTTGAGGGGAGGTTTTGAATGAAAGGCTTGGGGGCGTATATCAGGATCAATTAGGGGTACAAGCTCTTCAATAGAGTCTAGGAGTTTCGGGTTTAGGTTGTGACGGCAGAAATACTTGGGACACGGCTTTGGGAACAAGTTATCGTATCACTATACAAGGGCCAGAAGCAAAGTGCCTTAAGAACCAAACTAAGATGTTTAGGAATCCTTTGGGTTTGATTATAGCAAACATATAGAATACTTTCGAAGAACACTGCAGGCAGGAGATACTTTTAGCCAGTAGTCCGACCCCAGAGGTTGATTCCTAGTTCAAGATTCGGGGCTGAGGCTTCGGGACCGGTTCAAAGGCCTGCGACTTGGGGCCCTAGCCCTTCACCGCAAACCCTAAACCCCCTTAAAGGTGCCGGCCGTTAAGGGTTCCTTTAGAGGGTTCCTTTAGAGGGTTCCTTTAGAGGGTTCCTGAGAGGGTTCCTGAAAAAGCCTCAAGATACAGAACATCAAACCGGAACACTGAAACCTGACCTCTCAACCCTAAGCCCTAACCGAGAAATTACAAAATCAGGCAGGCCCCTGGACTTTCCACCTAAAGCCGCTCAGAAAACTTGAAGTCCATCCAGAAGTCAGAGTAACTAAAATGGGGATTCGGGAGATAGCACGGTAAAATATTCCGGCTTAAAGGTTCACAGCTGACGCTGCCTCCTGTTGTTTTGCCGCTTCTTCTCGCTGCTCCTGTGCCGAGCTGGGGTGAGCAGCACTACGCCTTAAACCTTGGACTCCCTAAACCCCAAACTCCCTAAACTCCGTAAACCCTAAACTCCCTTCCCTGTGGTAGGGAGTACAGATTGTTCCTGAAGGCTTGCTATGTGGCTCCCAGCTAGCCAGCTCGAGTATCCAGACCCACAGCAGGTCTTCGCGAGGTCAACGCGATTCCACAGACAGAATCGTTGATTGACGCCAAGACGTAATGATCCTGTTGTCTAGTCTCCAACTGGTTGCTTCGAGACTGTCCGAGAGACCGCATGCATAAACTCGCTTCCCTAAAGGCTAAACTCCCTAAAAGCATTGCAAGGGTCGGCTCGACTCCGAAACCCTCAAAGCCTTTAAAATTCAACTCTGAGCCCCTCTAAACTCGGAATCCTAAACCTCAGTCAGCCTTCATTCTTAAACTCCAATTAAGAGCCTAATACAGAAATTGCTAGTGTTGTTCCGTACGGTTCCTTCTTGTAGTCACAGTAGATTACAGCGCCAAAACCCTGTTTTCAAAATTCAGGCGGTTGTATCAAGCCACTGAATGTTCGGGACTTCATCGTGTTCTTTTCTGCTTGCGTTAAGTTTAATCTCCGGCCTCGGCTGTAGGGCTTCGATTTTCCTAACCCTGAACCCTCAGCCTGAGGACTCAGGGCTGTGGGTTTAGGGTTTAGGGCCAATCATCATCATCATCGAATTTTGCTGATAAAGGCAGAAACAGTACCAAGAATGATAATAGTACTAACCGCAGCAGCAGTAATCGTAGCGGTAGTAGCAGTCCTACTAACAAGGCTTCACCTTGAGCCCTGAACCCTAAACCCTGAACCCTGGACCCCGAGCCCCAAAGCCTAAACCCTAAACCCAAAAATCCATTTTGAAAAAAGCATTGGCGGTCCCTGAGCTCGCGCTGCTTCTGCTCGCGGAGGACATGGGTTCGACTCGGACCACTCGTGGATTCAAGATCCTCGCAGCTTTCGGGGGTTGATTGCTGAGGGTTTAGGGAGGGTTCTATCAGGCTTGTGTTTAGGGGGCTCTAGAAGGGGCTCGATGGGTTTAGAGGCCGAGAGCTAGGGCTTTGGAGTTCTTAGACACCGGTTCTATCAAGGTTCCGCTTGCACCAACCATGTAACTCTTACAACACCAGCACCTTTCACCATAGACCCCTACAACCTTCAACCCTCCAAACCTTGAAACCCTCTAAACCCTTTAAACCCTCTACACCCGCTAAACCCTCTACACTCAAACCCTGAAAACCCGACCGCTTCCTCCTCAGGAAACCGCCGCGGCGTGACATGAGCGCTTGGGTTCGGCAGGTTTGCCTCGCTTCCGAGAGGGCGTTGGGGTCCTTAGGGTTTACGCCTTAACCTAAGCCCCCATAGGGTTTAGGGTTCAGGGCTTAGGGTTTGGGGTTTAGGGCTTAGGGTTTAGGCTTTAGGGCTTGGGGTTCAGGGTTTAGGGCTTGGAGCGCTGAACCCTAAACCATGCACACTGAAAGTTTGAGGACCCTGGTCTGATCCGGGGTACCTTCCTCAGAGGTGGTGGAGTCTCCGGGCTTGTTGGGAAATGGGGCTGTGGGTAGGGATGATGGAAGGTGGGATTAGGGTTTAGTGTTGGGGGGTGAGCAAAAGAGGGATCTAGGGTTGAGGTGCGAGGGCTTGAAGTTCATGTGCTGAGGGGTTAGGGTTGAGAGGTTTGGTGCCTAAAAGGGGGTTACGACGTAGGAACCCGAAACCCTAAACAATAAACCCCGGCAAGAGTCCTTCAGCAACTCCTAGGGTTTCGGGGCTTATACTTAACGGGTCATACGAGCTGATAACTACAGTAGGGCTATGAGAAAAGTACCTCGTAAGCCCAATGAGTGCACTCATAATCTGACTTACTAACTGCCCTAATCCTCCGAGTATGGAAACCTTGCTAGTTGGAGTAGGGTCTTGGGCTACCTACAGGTATGAGCATCGTTGTACAGTCACCATAAGGGATCCCTACTTCCTTCTTCTTCTTCTGCGGACTTTGGGGCCCCCAAATCGCGCTGCAACAGAAGAGGCCACAAAGTCAACGAAGGCAGGGGTTTAGGGTTTAGGCTTCAGGCTTTAGGAATTGAGGGTTTAGGGTCGTAGGGTTTGGGGTTTAGGATTTAGGGTTTTAGGGTTTAGGCTCCCGAGTTTAGGGTTTAGGGTGGAGGGTAAGCAAATCGAGGTTTTCCCCGGCCGCAGCAACCCGTTTACTTGCTGTTAGCGCAGGAGGTCCAAACGCCTGGAGAGCTTTGGGGACAGCCTGAAAATCCGACCAGTGTAACCACCTTCTTGGCAGCCTTAAAGGATAATTCTGCCTCCTTCAGCTGGGGCGTGAGGGGGAGGGGTGGGAAGAATCCAAGATGATCGTATCAGGCAGTCCGGAGGAAGCTTGAGATGGTACTGTAGGCGTTCTATCGTACCATAGTGCACCAGGCATGCCACTCACCTTGCCGAGAGACCTGGTGGGAGTAATGACTCCATGTCGTCTGGACAAGTGCGCCCACACAGACGAAAGGACGCCGGTGGGAGTTTGGGATTAAGGAGTTTAGGGCTTTGGGATTTGGGTTTAGGGTTTAGGGTTTAGGGTTTAGGGTTGAGGGTTGAGGGTTTAGGGTTTAGGGTTTAGGGTTTAGGGCTTTGGGATTCGGGTTTAGGGTTTAGGTGTTTCGGGCTTTGGTCGGATCGGGTTTTGGGCTTAGGGCTCGGCTTAGGGAGGCTCGGGAGGCCCAGAAGCCTCCAAAATCTGGCACCGAGTTTAGGGCTCAGGGCTTCGAGTTTAAGGCTTCGGGCCCAGGGTTTTGGGAGTTTGGGGCGTAGGCTGTAACGCTTCAGGCTGTGAGACTTCAGGCGTTTTGGGTTGAGGGTTTAGGATTCCATAAACACCGACAACACAGATCCCAAAACTCTCGTCAAATCCTAGACCCAAATCCTTGCCAGCTCAATAGCCGGTAAGCGTCTAAACCCCTTAAGCTCAACCAAAACCCTACGAAAACCCAAACCTCGAATCCCAAACCTAGCAGCGCCTGAACCCCGAAACCTGGAAAAAGGAATATGGGCTTGATTAAAGGAAGTATAGATAAATAACACTGATTAACAGGTATATTGCATCCGAGAACTTGCCACAAGACCTAAGCATACCTTAACACCCTAAGCCTTAAACACAAAAACCCTAAACCCAGAACCCTAGAACCCTAAACCCTAAACCCAAATCCGGATCTTGCCTTGGATGGCTTCTGGGGCGTCCGGATCTCCTGCACTGAATTGGGCCGGGTGTCGGGTAACTTCAGGGTGCTATCACGGCTATCATACATGAGTTCTATAAGGGCTTCGAAGAGCTCAGGGCTTGTAGGGGTTCGTGGCATTTAGGACTTTGCACTGGCTCAGCACCTTAGGGTGTAGGGTTTGGGGGTTTGGGGTCGTAACGATGCAGCCGGAGCCGGGCTTCTTTGGCTTGGTTCTTGGCAGCTTTTGGGTGTCGGATGGAGCCCCCTTCCCGGAGAAACGCCTCCCATGAACGCCGTGTCGGAAACCCCTACAAACCCCACAGCTTCTTCTTTCACCATAGTAACTGCCTTGGGGATCCTGTATCTTTGGCCTGATCAAGCTCTTACGAACCCATCCAGAGCAATGCTAAACCCTAAACCCCTGGGCAAGCGAAATCGAAGTCGATGTCCTCCCCGGGCCAACCATACTCCAAAGGATGAGGCTGATGGCTCCTGGAGTCTGGACGCTTGGGGAGGTTGTGGCCAAAAGACCTACCGGTTTAAGGAATCAGTAAACCGGCTTGCTCCCTGCTTTTCGAATACTCTAGTCCGTTTCGAGCGGTTGGCCTCCGTGCTTTTCGAAAACTGTAGTCATGGTCGAGCGGTCTGTTCCTGGTTTCTCACATGCTTTAGTCCCTTTTCGAGTGGTGTGCTCCGTCTTTCTCATACACTCTGACCCCTTTCAACCGGTTTGCTCCTCAAAAAATCTATTCTTTTTTGAGCGGTTTTCTCCGTGCTTCGCAAAATCTCTAGTCCATTTCGTGTGGTGTGCTCTTTTTACTCAAATACTCTATACACCTTTTGAGCAGTTACCTCCCTGTTTCTCGAATACTTTAAGTCTTTTTCGGGCGGTGGGTTCCCTGTTCCTCAGATAGTCTCGTCCCTTTCGAGCGGCTTGCTCACTGATTCTCACATGTTCTGGTCAATTTCGAGCGGTTTGCTCCTTGCTTCTCGAAGACGCTAGTCCTTTCGAAAGTTGCTCCCTGTGTGCCAAATACTTTATTCTTTCGAGCGGTCTGTTCCTTGTTTCTTCAATACTCTAGTCCTTTCCGATCGGTTTGCTCCTTGTTTCTCAAATACTCCAGTAACTCTTACGCTGTTTACACCTGTTTTCTCAAATGCTCTGCTCTAGTCCCTGGTCGAGCGGTTTGAAGACTCTAGTCAAACCCCTTTCGAGCGGTTTGCTCCTTGTTTTTTAAATACTCTAGTGATTTTCGAGCGGTTTGCTTCTCCTTTCTCAAATCTGCGCAGTGTTTCTTCACTATTTTAGTTCCTTTCGAGCGGCTTCCTCCTTGTTTCCCAAACACTCCAGCCACGTCCCTTTCGAGCGGTTTGTTCCTTGCTTCTCAAATACCCTAGTCCCTTTCTTTCGAGCGGTTGCTCCTCCTTTCTCCCTGTTTCTCAAACAGTATAGTTTGTTTGGGGCAGCTTGCTCCTTGCGTATCAGATACTCCTGGTCCTTTTCGAGCGGTTTGCTTCGTTTCTCACGCACGCTGGTCCCTTTCGAGCGGCCTGCTCCTTGTTTCTCAAATACTCTTCTAGTCCATTTCGAGCAGCTGGCCCCTTGTTTCTCAAATGCTCTAGCCACTAGTCCTTTTCGAGTGATTTGCAGTACCTCCTCAAGCGGCTTGCTCCATGTTTCTCAAATACTCTAATTCTTTTCGAGCGGTTTGCTCCCTGTTTCTCAAACACTTTTTTTGGTCCCTTGCGAGCGCTTTGTTCCATGTCGCAAACACTCTAACCCATTTCGAGCGGTGTGCTCCCTGTTTTTTCAACAACTGTAGACTATGTCCTTTCGAGCGGTTGCTCCCTGTGTACCAACTGCATGATTCGTTTTTCAGGGGTTTGTTCCTTGTCTGTTCAATACTCTAGTCCCTTTCGAGCGGGTTGCCCCCTGTTTCTCAAAACTCTAGTCCCTTTCGAGCGGTTTGCTCCCTCTTTCTTAAGTACTCGAGACCGTTTGCAACGTTCTCTCCTTCTGTTTCTGATATAGCTTGATTCCTTTCGAGCGGCTTGCTTCTTGTTTCTCAAATACTCTAGTCCCCGTCGAGCGGTTTTCTTGTTGTTTCTCAATAGTTGTTTTCGAGCAGTGTTTCCCGAACACTCCAGCCTGTTTCGGGCGGTTGGCCCCTTGTTTCCCAAACACTCTCGTCCCTTTCGAGCGGTTTGCTCTCTGTTTCTCCGATACTCTTGTTGCTTTGGATCTGTTTGCTCCTTGTTTTAAAGCACCTTTGTCTTTTGCGAGCGGTTTGCACGCTGTTCTTTTTAAACTTTAAGTACCTTTTGTGCGGTTTGTTCAATGTTGTTCTAACACCGTATCCCTGCTTCTCAAATACTTTAGGCCTTTTCGAGCGTTCTGCGCCCTGTTTCTCAAATACTCTAATCCCTTTCGGGCGGTGTGCTGCCTGTTTCTCGAAAACTCTAGTCCCTTCCGAGCGATTTGCTCCCAATTTCAGAAATACCGTGAGCGCTCTGCTCCGTAAATCTCAAAATCACTGGTCTCTTTCCAGCTGTTTGCTTCTTGTTTTTCAAACAGCCTCGTCCCCTGTCGTCTTTCAATCACTCGAATCGCTTTCGTGCGGTTGGCTCTTTGTTTCTCAAATACCCTAGTCATTTTCGAGCGGTATGCTCCCTGTTTCTCGAACACTTTCGTGGCTTTCGAGCGGTTTGCTCCCTATTTCTCAAATCTCAAACACTCTAACCAGACTCTAATCCCTTTCGAGCGGTGTGCTCCCTGTTTCGCAAATACCCTAGCCCCTTTCCAGCGGTTCGCTCCGTCTTTGCCAAACTCCCTTCTCGAGTGGCCTGCCCTGGTCCCTTTCGAGCGGTTTTCCGTAGTTTCTAGTCCCTGTTGGGCGGTGTGCTCCTTGTTTCTCAACTACTCTAGCTCCTTTCGAACGGTTCGCTTCCGGTGTTTCACATACTCTGGTCCTTTGAACGGTTTGCTCCTTGTTTCTCAATCACTTTTTCCTCTTTTCGAGCGGTTTGCCGGTTGTTTCTCAAAATTCGCTCGTCCCTTTCGAATCCTTTAGTTCCTTTCGAGCGGCTTGCTCCCTGATTCTCAAAAACTCTAACCTCTTTCGAGCGGTTTGCTCCATGTTTCCTCAAGCACTTCAGCCCTTTTCGGGCGGTTTTTGCTCGCTGTTTTTGAAACACTTCAGTCTCTTTCGAGCGGTTTGCTCCGGTTTCTCACATACTCTAGTAGTCCCTCTCACGCGGTGTGCTCTTTGTTTGTCAAATACCCTAGTCGTTGCTCGAATACCCTACTCTCTTTTTCCAGCGGTTAGCTCCCTGCTTCTCAAGTCTACTCGCTTTCGAGCGGTTTGCTCCCTGTTTTTTCAAACAAGTGGTTTACTCCTTGTTTCTCAAATACTCCAGTCCCTTTCGAGCGGTTCACTCCCTGTTTCTCAACTACTCTACCCCGGTTCCTTTCGAACGATTTGCTCCTTGTCTCTCAAATCTCAAATACTCTAGTCCCTTTCGAGCGGCGTGATCCCTGTCGTGCAAATACCCTAGCCCCTTTCGAGCGGTTCGGTGCCTCTTTCTCAAATACCGTACTCCCTTGTCGAACGGCCTGCTCCTTGGTTCTTAAATACTCTTTTCTTTTTTGAACGGTCTACTCCTGTTTCTCAACCACTCTACTCTGGTCCCTTCGAGCGGTTTTCTGTCGTTTCCCAAATACTCTAGTCCCTTTTGAGCGGTGTGCTCCTCGTCGTTTCTCAACTACTCTAGTTCCTTTCGTGCGGTTTGTTCCTTGCTCTGGTCCTTTGAGCGGTTTGCTCGAGGTGTTTGCTCCTTGTTTCCCCAACACTTTTGTGCCTTTCGAGCGGCTTGCGTGTTGCTTCTCAAATCCGCTAGTCCTTTTCGAGCGGTTTGCTCGTTCAAGTACTTTTGTCTCTTTCGAGCTGTTTGCTCCATGATTCTGCAAACTCTAATCTCTTTCGAGCGGTTTGCTCTGTCAAATACTCTAGTCCCTTTCGAGCGAATTGCCGTCTGATTTTCTTTTTTGTCTAACCCCATTCGAGCGGTTTGCTCTCTGCGTCTCAAACAGTCTAGTCCGTTCGGTCCTTGTTTCTCCAATAATCTCGCCCCTTTTGTGTGGATTGCTTTCTGTTTCTCAAACACCCTAATCCGTTTCGATCATATGGCTCCATGCTTTTCAAACACTCTAGCCCCTTTCGAGCGGATTGCGCTCTGTTTGTCAGATACTCTACTCGTTTTGGAGCTGTCTGCTCCTTGTTTTTTCAAGAGCTTTTGTCTTTTACGGGCGGCTTGCTCCCTGTTCCTTATAAACCCTAAGTCCCTTTGGTGCGGTTTGTTCACTGTTTCTCCAATACCGTAGTCTCTTTCGGGCGGTTTGATCCCTGTTTCTCAAACACTGTTATTTTTCCCTTTCGATCGGTTTGCTCACTGTGCCACAGGTACTCTAGTCCCTTTCGAGCGGTGTGCTCCCTGTTTCTCGAATACTCTAGTCCCTTTCGAGCAGTTTGCGCCCGGTTTCGCAGGTACCCAACTTTTCGAGCTGTTTGCTCCGTATTTCTATTTCTCAAAAACTCTGGCTCCTTTCCAGCTGTTTGCCTTTTGTTTCTCAAGTGGTGTCTTGCCTTTCGAGCGGCTTGTCCCTTGCTTCTCACACACTCTAAATAATCTCGTTTGGGCGGTTTGCTGCTTGTTTTTCAAGCACTCTAGTGCCTTTCGAACGGTTGGTTCTCTGTTTCTCGAATACGCTTGTCATTTTCGAGCGGTTTGCTCCCTGGTTTTCAAACACTTTCGTCGCTTTCGAGCGGTATACTCCCTATCGCTCAAATCTCAAACGCTCTAATCGCCTTTCGAGCGGTGTGCTCCTTGTTTGGCAAATACCCTAGCCCCTTTCCAACGGTTCGCTCACTTTTTTCAAACTCCCTTCTCGAGTGGCCTGCTCCTTGTCTCTTAAATATTCTATTCTTATTTGGGCGGTCTACTCCCTGTTTATCAAATACTGTACCCTGGTCCGTTTCAAGCGGTTTTCTGTAGTTTCTGCCAGTCGGCTGACACGCCGCCCGGACACACTTTTTCGGCATCTGTTCGTTCTTGCTGCTTCGACCTTTTGCTCTGCAGCGTGTGTGTTTCCTCGGGTTGTTGAACTTTCGTTTGTTTGTGCGTTCTTGCTCTTTTGTTGATGTTCGCCTGCGCTGCAATTTTGTTCCGCCGTTTTTTTCTTTCTGTTTCTGCGCTTTCGCACGTGCCAGGCATCATAACATCCACAAAGACTCCGTCCGTTTCTGCACAGCATCCATGTAGCAACCATGATAACGTCCACCAAGACTTCGTCCGTTTTGCAGAACATCCATGTGGCAAGCATGATAACGTCCACAAAGACCCGGCCCCCCGTGCGAGTGTGTCCCTCTCATATTCATGCATGTCTGAGTGATTCAGTCTTGCTTCCATTTCGCTTCAGAGTCCATCAGTTCCGTTCGGTCATTTCCGCAAATTTCCGTCATTTATACTTCATCATTTCCGGATTTTCATAGTCGTGTATTTCCGAACAATTCCGTCTTGATTCCATGCCGCTTCACAGTCCATCATTTCCACACGGTCATGACCGCAAATTTCCGTACCGTCATTTCCGCAACTTCCGTCATTCATAATTCGTCATATCCGAATTTTTCATATTTGTGGACTTTCGAATGATTCCGTCTTGCTTCCGTTTCGCTTCAGAGTCCATAATTTCCGCAATTTCCGTCATTCATAATTCATCATATCCGGATTATTCATATGTGTGGATTTTCGAATGATTCCGTCTTGCTTCCATGTCGCTTCAAAGTCCATCATTTCCGCACATTTCCGTCATTCATAATTCACCATATCCGGATTATTCATATGTGTGGATTTTCGAAGAATTCCGTCTTGCTTCCATTTCGCTTCCGTTCCGTCATTCGTATGTCATCATTTCAGGATTATTCTTTCTCGTGGATTTTCGAACAATTCTGTCTTGCTGCCATGTCGCTTGACAGTCCATCATTTCCACTCTGTCATTTCCGCAAATTTCCGTACCGTCATTTCTGCAACTTCCGTCATTCATAATTCGTCATATCCGGATTATTCATACTTGTGGATTTTCGAATAATTCCGTTCTGCTTCCATTTCGCTTCAGAGTCCATCATTTCCGCAAATTTCCGTCATTCATAGTATATCATTTCCGGATTATTCATTATTCATACTCGTGCATTTCCGAATAATTCCGTGTTGCTTCCATTTCGCTTCACACTCCATTCATATTTGTGGATTTCCGAATAATTCCGTCTTGCTTCCATTTCGCTTCACAGTCCATCATTTCCGCAAATTTCCGTCACGCATAATTCATCATGTCCGGATTATTCATATTCGTGCATTTCCGAATGGTTCCGTCTTGCCCCCATTTCGCTTCACAGTCCATCATTTTCGGAAATTTCGGTCATTCATATTTCATCACTTCCAGATTATTCCGTCGTCCTCCCGTTTTGGCCAGCCGCAACCAAACTGCTCCAGGCATCTTTGCTTTAGAGACTGAAACCCAACAGTATGTGATTTGGGAACTATCCCTAAACCCTAAAACCCTAAACCCTAAAAGAGTGTTTGAGGACTGTGGCTTCGGAGTTTGGTGGTGGGACTTTGAGCTTTCTGTGGTTAGAGACCAGGGTTCAGGGTTTAGGCTCAAGCAGGTGTGACTGCGGCTGTTGATTCTCAAAACGAGCACGAATATGGGTAGTTCTCTAAATTAGGGTCCCTCCTTTGTATAAGGGTGCCGTACTAGATTGGGGACCTAAAACGGGACCCTAATTTAGAGAACTAACCATATAGTAGCATCATCGTACATCCAGTGAGTTCGTGGTTGGCAATGTTGCTATTCTTGAAAGTTCTCGTGCTTCACTGCCAGCACCATGGATCGATATCAACCTCGTCGTCGCCGCCAAAAGCATGAGCACTACATGCGCTCCTACGAATGATGATACAATTGCCCCTGCTCCACTCCTAATCCTAAACCAGAAACCCTAAGCCCTACAGTCCTCTACAATGCTGCAAATCCAGCTGATACTGCCACTGCTACGACGACGACGACGATGCCGACGACGGCGATCACGAGCGAGGGACCGCCCCCTCATGCTACCAATATGGGGGGCCGTAACAATTAGAATAGGGTGTTAGAGAATATTCGGTAATATTCGGTGTGTTGCCGAAAGTGGGTTGGTTCTGAACCTAAACCTCCGTCTCCCGATCATCATCCACATCGTTCTTCAGGCTTCGTTTGTTCAATCACCTTGCTCCGTCCCCTCCAGGGCTTAGACCCTACACGCCAGGTTCAGGGTGTAAGGCCTAGGTCTTAGAGCTGATCTCCAGCGATCATAGCAAAAGACCTCGTAACTTCCGAACCCGAAGGCCCAAACCCCGAACCCCAACCACATCTCAAGCCCGGAATGATAAGGGTATAGCGGCAGTCGCAAAAGACCACTTCCTTCTTGGAAAATCCCAAGCCCTAACACCCAAACCCCAAACTACCTAAACCTAAGCCCTCAGCACTATACCCTAGACCGCGAACCTGATATGATGCTACCTTCTTGTTATACTACATTGCACTACACTATATATTGTACTACTCTATCCAATATTCTATTATCTATGGTATACTATGGTTTTGTTGGGTTACATGTACACCATTACAGAATATTGTAGAATTCTGTATCATACTTTGTTAGAGTATAGTATGTTATAGTATGTTATGGTATACTATGGTATATTCGGCTATATGCGTCCTCCAACCCTCAACCCTAAACGTATTGGGTTACATGTATAAACGGCAGAGGCTATCCAGCCCACCAGACCTCGTCTCGGCTGCCTGCGGTGTTCCCGGAACCTCGGGGCTCGCTGATTCTCGGTTTGGCTTTGGGTTTAGGGTTTAGGGTTAGGGTTGGGTTTGGGCCTTTGGGGTTTAGGGTTTAGGGCTTCCGGCCTGTAGTGTTTGAAGGTTTCCGGTTTAGTGCCTTCAGGGTTTCAAGGTTAAGGGCTGAGGGTTTTCAGCTACCGGGTTCCGGTTTTTCGGGCTTTGAAGGCTCAGGGTGTCAGGTTTAGGGCTTCACTTCTCCGACGTGGTTGCGCTCGGGTCCGGCATTCGGGCTTCAGTACCAGTGGCAAACGGCTTATCAAATTGCATTCGCTAGACAAGCTCTGTGGTGTAGTACACCCACATAAGGACTACACATGTCAGGAGGCATCATTGCCAAATATTGAAAAACGGTATGCTGGAACTAAGCTTGGAAGCTATCTGCTCTAACACCCTAAATGCAGAGCACCTAGAACCCCCAAAACCGTTAAACTCAAAAGATCCTAGAGAACCCTTGTCGAACGCTGCAAAGGCTGTAAAAGCTCTCTAGAACCCAGCAGCCTGATCGAAGCCTGATGCAGCTCCCAAACCCCTCCAAGTCCAGACTTCCTGCAAACCTTCCTGCTCTGGGCCGACGCACCATGGAAAATCGGCTCCGATGTTGTGGAGACTGGCAGGGTTGCCAGGAAAGCTGCTAATTACATTGTGGCTGCCACACCACATGCACGGTTTCGGGTTTGGGGCTTAGGGCGTCGGCTTCGGGGTGTAGGCTTTAAGGTTGAGAGGGTTTGGGAGCTTAGAGTCGAGAGGTGTGCGGCTTAAGGTTCAGGGTTAAAGGCTCTCAAGGCTTCAGCGTCACAGCTGTCGAGTAAGTGGTTGCTCAAGAACTTCCCAATCTACTTCTATGGAAACTCAAACCAGGCGGCTTCGTAACCAAGGTGACAAGCAGTGTAAGCAGCAGCAGCAGCAGCAGCAGCAGCAGCAGCAGCAGCAACCACAACAGTTCAACAAGATGAAGAAGGAGGAGCACAACATGAGGAAGAAAAAACAAGATCAAGAAGAAGGAGGAGAAGAAGAAGATGGAGGGCTGCAGGGATGCTGAAAACCATTCCAATATCATGTCCGGGTTCGGTTAGTCAAGGTCCCTAGACTCAGACCCTAAAGCCCATTCCCTGAACTCCAGAGTATCGGGGCCTTAAAGTAAGTCAGATTGTGGATTTGGGGGTATGTTAGAGTGCAGTGATGGGAAGAAAACCCTACTGATAACTAGAGTTACTCAACCCTAACCCCTGAACACTAAACCAACATGTTCACACGCCTCTTCTCTCCGGCACCCTTTTAGCTCAGTGAGTCGACTGAGGGTAAATACCGGGACCTCAATAGTTAGAATAGTTAGAATAGATTTGGGCCGTATCAGTTAGAGCAGGGTCTTGGTGCACAGTATACCATAGTTCCTATTGATATGAGGGGCGTGTAGAAACAGCGTTCAATTGAGGCTCTATAAGCATCGTTTGCGGCTGTCTAAGATCTTAAATTTAAAAACATGCCTTACAGATTAGAATACGGTTTCGGCGTGTGTTTTAGGGCTTGGCGGCGCAAAAAAAAAACTGAGGGGCTTCGGATGTCGAGTTCGTAGATATTGGGCCAAAGCTCTCTTCGGGTTTAAGCTCAGGGGTTTGGGTTTAAGGTTTGGGGCTCAGGGCTTGAGGCTTAGGTTGAGATCTGTGTTGGGCTTGAAGCATCGTTTAAACCTCAAAAACCTTTAAAACTAAAACACTTGAAGAATCTATCCAAGAAGGTAACACCCTCGCCTGGTTCTCCAGCTGGTTGCGTGCATGTGGCAGCTGGTTCTCCGGGCCCTGAAGATCTGGAGATCATTTAGGGTAAGGTCAGGTTGAAGATCCCGGTCAAGGGGTTTGCGCGGGACTGAAACCTAAACCCTCCTGAGGAGTGGACAGAGAAGGATCCGTCAGTTCGGCTTGTCCCCGCCTCAGTCGGTGCCTCGGAAAGTTCACAGCAAGGTCTTCCGCTTCAGACCCTGCTGGGAGACCTTTTCCTAAACCACAAACCCCAAGGCCTAAACCCTAAACTGACCACGGAATTCTGAGCTTGGAGTTTCAGCGTGTCGTGATCTGGTGGGCTCCGCTGGCTTGCAGGGTTGTACGGGGTTTAGGGTCTTGTGTTGTCGAGCGGGCTTCCTTTAAGAAGCCTAAACCTCGGAAGGCCCAGCGATGCTAAATGGCCAAATCCCGACTCCTACAATCGTAACACCAGATCCAAAAAGAACACTGACCTCTTAGAGCTTTTGCTTTTCTTTTGAGGGCCTGTTTAGTGTCTGCTTAAGGTTTATGGTTTGGGGTTTAAGGCACATGAATGCTACACCCGATTCCTTCAAACCTACCAAACTCGTGGAGCTCCGTTGTTCGATACCCAGCTACATGGATGCCAGAAATTCAACCCGAAACAGCGAAGGAATTCGAAGGCGACGGCGACGTCGATATTGACGACGACTGCCACTAGCTCTATGACTGCGGCTACAACGGCTGCTACTTCTACGACTGCGACGACTACGACTACCCTAAACCCTAAACCTTGAACCCTGAACCCTGGACCCATTCTGAAGCTCGACATGCTACTGCGGACAGGCTAAAACCTGCATTATCCATCATACGGAATATATCACACCTCAAGATATACTAATATAGTTGGCAGTATAAGGTAGTGTGTATATATATATATATATAGAAATGTATATGTATATGTATTTATATAT
>CAJNDV010031250.1:1720-18102 GCA_905221635.1 Symbiodinium sp. CCMP2456 | reverse complement strand
GAGAACTTTCCATTGAAGGAGCCCTTGTCTATACCCTAAACCCTAAGCTTTGGAGAACTAACCATTTAAGGAACCTTCATCTAAACCCTAAGCCCTAAACCGTATAAACCCTAAACCCTAAACCTTTAAGGAACCCATATCTAAAACACTAAACCCTAAAGCCTAAACCCTAAACGGTATAAACCCTAAACCCCAAACCCAAAACCGTATAAACCTTAAACCCCCAGAACTAAAACCCTAAACCCTAAACCGTATAAACTCTAAACCCGAAACCGTATAAACCCTAAACCCCTTTAAGGAACCCATATCTAAAACCGTAAACCCTAAACCGCTGAAATCCTAAACCCTAATCCCTAAACCTTATAAACCCTAAACCCCAAACCGTATAAACCCTAAACCCTAAACCTTTTAGGAACCCATATCTAAAACCGTAAACCCTAAACCGCTTAAATCCTAAACCGTAATCCCTAAACCTTATAAACCCTAAACCCAAAACCGTATAATCCCTAAACCCTAAACTGTATAAACCCTAACCCCTAAACCCTAAACCCAAAACCGTATAAACCCTAAACCCTAAACTGTATAAACCCTAAACCCTAAACCCTAAACCGTATAAACCCTGAACCCTAAACTGTATAAACCCTAAACCCTAAACCCTAAACCGTATAAACCCTAAACCGTATAAACCCTAAACCCTAAACTGTATAAACCCCAACCCTAAACCCAAAACCCTAAACCCTAAACCGTATAACCCCTAAACCCTAAACCTTTTAAGGAACCCATAAAGTGCCCTAAACCCTAATCCCTAAACCCTAAACCCTAAACCCTAAACTGTAGGAATCCATAAAGTGCCCTAAACCCTAAACCTTTAAGTTAAAGAACCCATATCTAAAACACTAAACCTTATAAGCCCTAAACCCTAAACTTTTTAAGGAACCCATGAATAAAGTGCCCTATGCCCCGTCGGAGGCGCTGGTGCAGAGCTTACGGGAGGTCGGAGAAGATCTTGGCGACCCTGCGGCGGGACACCCAGAAGGTCTGTCGTTAATGTACGGTTTAGGGTTTAGGGTTTAGGGGTTTAGGGTTTAGATTTTAGGGTTCTGTCGTTAATGTACGGGCCTTAATCATTAAAGGGGGGATTAAGAGGTGGGGATTAGAGGAAGTCCGACTAGGAACCTCTGACAGCTTCGGTCGGGGGCCGAGGCGAACAATTAGAATAGGGGTTTTGAGGGTTCCTGATTGTAATTGTAGTCAGTATAACGGACCACACAACCCTATTGAAACCACTGAGGCTCGTATAGTACCTTGAGTTAGGGTTCTAGGACCCTAAACCCTAAACCCTAAACCCTAACCCTGAACCCTAAACCTGAACCTTGAACCCTTCCACCCTAAGCTCTAATCCCTAAACTCTAAACCCCAAATTCACTCATCCCTGGAACCCTGAAAGCGCACAGAAAAGCTCGCCGGCCTCGGAAGGACGAGGGCCAGGGCCGGTTTGCTGTGAAGGAGCTCGAGTAGATCTGCCTGCTTTGTGGCGGATTTTGGGGGTTTAGGGT
Organism: Symbiodinium sp. CCMP2456; assembly: GCA_905221635.1. Taxonomy (NCBI): domain Eukaryota; class Dinophyceae; order Suessiales; family Symbiodiniaceae; genus Symbiodinium; species Symbiodinium sp. CCMP2456. Next base: position 16,546 of record CAJNDV010031250.1, on the reverse strand, counting down.
GTAGGGTTTAGGGGGTTTTAGGGGTTTAGGGGGCTTAGGTGGTTTAGGGGCTTAGTGGGCTTTTCTGGTGACGAACGTTGGGATTGTGTGTGGGTTTTGCAGCGTCGGGCCGAAGGGTCTGCGGCTTAGTGGGATGTTTCAGGGTTTGCGGGAAAGGGCGCGCAGTTGATGGGGATATTTCCCGGTTGGGGGTTTGAGGGTTTAGAGGTTCAGGGTCAAAAGTTAGAGGCTTAAGGCTTCAAGCGTTTAGGGGTTTAGGGCTTAAGGGTTCTAGAGTCTTGTCGTGGTGATGCTTTAGGGTTTAGGGTTTCAGGGTTCAGAGAATCAGGGTTTAAGGCTTCGGAGTCTTTCTGATTTTGCGGAGGTGGAATGCCATGTTTTGAATACCGAAAGCCCCTTGTCCTCTGGAGCCCTGCACCATCGCGTCAACAAAAGACCCCCACCCCCCATGTCGAAAGCAAGCCCTAAACCCGAGACTCTCAACCCAAAACGCAACAGAAACCATGCCTTAAACCTGAGCCTTGTGGATCCTTAAACCTAAAACCCGACATCCGACTACTGCTGGGCTCACGCAAAGAAGTCGTAGAAGCTCTCGACGACCCCGGGACCGCCGGGAACTGCCCCTGTTGACTGACGGGCGAACTTAGAGGGTTCAGGATGTGGGGCTTAGGATTTAGAGTTTAGAGTTTAGGGGTCTTTGCGTGTAGGGTTTTGGGTTTAGGTTAGGGGTGTAGGGTTCAGGATTTATGGTTTAGCGTCTAGGGTGTATAGTATAGGGCTTCGGGTTACTTGGCTACCATAGAAGGGTACTACAAAGGGGTAGAACAAAGCGTCTTGCAAGCATTTGGGGCTGCTCGAAGAGTTCAAAGCTTTCGGTTACAAGGTATCAAAACCCTGAACCGTAAACCCTAAACCCTAAACCCTAACCCCTACACCTCAAACCCAGTGAGAGTCTAGAGCAGCTGGGTTGTCTGACCGGTTTGCGGCGGATTTCCGGCGCGTCTTTGCTTGACCTCCCAGCAGTGCCGGGTGATGTCTAAAAACTCCCTAAACCCTAAACCCTGAAGCAAAAATAACTGTATAAAACCCTGATTTTCGGACCGGACACCCAGTTGTGAAGCCCTCTGAATAGGTTTCAGGGCGCAGAATTTTAGGTGTTTCGGGCCAGATACGCTAAAGTCGAACAGCTGTGGAATTTTTGGGCGGTACACCATGGTGTGAGCACGGAATGTGCGTGGCAGCGGCCGCTTTCGGGGGGGGCATCTTGCATCACGGCGACATCTCAGTGGCTTGGGTGTCAAGCAAATGCCCAAAACCGCTACTGTTTCCGGATCTTGATGTTATTCTGACCTCGCATTAGTGCTAACAGCTACAGGGCTGCAGGAATGGGTGGTCTACAGTCAGGTTTCGATTCTCGTAACTGTTCAACATGTCGACATGGGCAATCTGAAGGAAGAGCAAGCAAGCCGAAGGGCATCTATTCCGGTTTTCCCATCACCCAGACCCGAACCCACCCGCCCACGAACCCACCCACACAGGCAAGGGCATTTGAACCCCAACCCACCCACCCAACCACAGAGAGACCGTGCCATGGGGAATGGGACAAACAAAAGACATATCTAGCGACGGCGATTATGATGCCAAAAGATGATGCCCGGGCCTGTTTTGGCGCTCGAATCTTGCGCGGCAACCATCGCGACAAAGCCTGGCACAAGACAGCCCCTCGTGTGCAATCTGGATTCATATTCCGCAGGTTCTGCGATGTGGGCCTAGTTTGGGAATGGGATAAGAACTGCGGCTGGTCGAGGCCAGAGGAAGGTTGAGCTAGCTTTCCCAATCAAGGATGCCATCACACAGGAGACAAGTTGAATGCCTGCTTCTGCGCTGATGACGTTACCTGCTGAATGCAAGCCACCTACAGGTAGCTCCGACAAGCATGCTCTGCCTGCCTCCTCCGACTTTGCACCAACTTCTGGAAAGATGCTCGAAGCGGCTTGAGCAAAGCTTGCACAACTTGACAAGCGCCGGGCCCACATGAGCAGTGCATGAGAGGTGCAATTTCAGAGATGCTGCCCGAGGCTACTGCTGCAGACTCTCAGCTGGAACGGCAAAGCAGCCAAGAACTCGGACACTTTGGGCTTTTGTTGCGCACTCAAGGCTAGCTTATGTTTGTTCATGCACAGAAAGCATCAGACTGTTCGGATTGGATCTGTCTCAGTGATTGCTGTCCTCTGCATGTCCGTGGGTCGGGCAGGACCTGTATATATATGCAGTTAAAACAGATAGATGGGCAGACAGACAGACAGACAGACAGACAGACAGACAGACAGACAGACAGACAGACAGATAGATAGATAGATAGATAGATAAACAGAGGGATAGATAATAGATAGATGAGTAATAATATAGGTAGATAGATAGACAGGTAGACAGATAGACAGATAGACAGAGAGATAGATAGATAGATAGATAGATAGACAGATAGATAACGACTAAAAGATAAAGACAGAGACTGCATATACATATACATGAATATATGTATGTACTTATTCTGCTTCATGCCCATACGCATGCAAATATATATATATATATATGTGTAATGTCAACTACTATGTGTATGTAGGTGTATACAAATGGTATGTGTATGTGTGCCCTCTCGTTCACCTGAAAACAAAAGCATTACATGTCTGTATATAGTATCTGAAACAACGGACGCGATACATAGTTAGTAGGCATATATATATACACACAAAAACTGTTTCCTGCATGATGTATTACAAATACCTGCATGATGTATTACAAATACCTGTGCATACACAATGTGCAATTATGTGAAAATGTTTAAAAATGTATAAGATATACACACTATATATTGGAAAGACGGAATAACACATACATATACATATACATATATACATACATATATATATATATACATGCTACGTACATAATAATGTGAAATACAACATGTATGTATATAAACATAAACTTATTACAACCTGTAAACTGTGCTTGCTTTTTGTATATGCTGTCAAGGTACATACTCGGTATATGTCGTAATGTACACATAATGTGTACGATATCTTATATAGTAAGTGCTGCTTAGTATGCTATAAACATCATACAAACATATCTGTATATATATATATATGCATATGCACATGCCATCTAAACCATATCACGTTTGTATGCGAATACATGTTCACCGTGCATTACACTACGCTGCACTACAAAACATTACCGTGAATCTTTGTTTGAGTTTACAATACTATACTTTGATTTTAATATGTATGTATATATATATATACATACCAATCTACTGTAACCTGTCTTTGGATACGCAAACAGTATATGTGATGTGTATATGTATATATGTACAAAGAATACTTACTATACCCATGTCACTCTCGTGTGTATATCTGTAACAAGCATTCTCGAAAAATATTGCTCATATGCAGATGTAAAAACCTTCTGATATATGTAAGCTATAGTATACAATAAACGCTTGATGATGTAGAATACTAACCTAATCTGTGGTCATGTGTGATATACGGTATAGAACATACAATATATTGTACATAATTTGCAGTAAGGACTGCCTGTTATATAACAAATCGTGTAGAAGTTGAAAACTATATATACATATAAAAAGATAAAGTAAACATGTACACATAACATCGAACATCCTCTACATGATATACCGGATACAGAAATGCTATCTAACATACAGCATAGGTGCAAAACACCGGTTACAAAACATGTACTGAAAGCATAGGATACATTCCCTACACAGTGTATTGTATGGTATGCTATCATGATACAACATAACATTTTAAAAGAAAACACAGTAGAGCAAAATGTAACATTGAGAAGACTTTAAGATTAGTGAAATCCAACAGGATAGCCTATGTCATGAAATATTTTGAGTTGGTATAATACGGCACGCTGCAGTATACAAAACCAGAACACGATATAACTACGTCACGATTCGATACGGCGTTGTCGTCTTATGCTATACTGTAATGTATCATATTATACTGTATTATATTTTAGTACAATAATATATTGTATTTCGTGGTTGTGCTTGATAGTAGGTAAACAGTATGTTATACTCTAACCGACGAACTATAGCCCATTACAGTACCCGGTATTAAAGCATAGTATATTCTGTTTACTTTGCTATGTATGCTCGTTCAGGACAGTGTTATATAGCGCCGGTTCTCATATTGTATGATAACGTATTATATCATTCCAAAGTGTACTAAAGTAGATACTCTTAATAAGCTACAATGTATTATGCTTTACCATACTACATTAACTACATCATACTGTACTCTGCTACACTGTACATGATATATATATATATATATATATGCCATTGTATTGTGTTACATTCTGCTATACTATACTCTGCTACATTACATATTGGTACATTTTGGTATGTTGTGTTAAATTAGAATATAATTTATGATCTAACATACTTCCATATACTACACTACACTATACTGTACTATACCAGACTATACTAATTATACAATACCTGCTATACTGCACCATGTTGTTTTATTATACTACGTTTCATCGTGTTGTAGTGTCATGCGATAACAGACTGTGCCACAGGAGGAGCATTAGCGCGTGTGTCTACATATGCATATGTCCTTTCAGCTACCATTCTTTGCATTGGAGATCGGGCAGTTGGACAGTGCACCTCGGCTTAAAGATCGAAGCGCAGGGGCAAACGTATCCTTCACAGGCAGGCGGGCCATGGACCCGTATGTCTCCGGAGCTTCGCTTCTCAGAAGAGTCCTGGAATTGCAGGCTGTGGACGGGGAGATGCCCAAAGTCCAGGAAGAGAGAAGCCGAAGAGGCTGTTGAAAAATGCTGAGATGCAGAACATCTCTGACGCAGACGCAGCTGCATGCGTCAAACTCACCCCTCTGCTCCTCGGCGAATGCAGACGTTTTGCCGAAAGGCCGTGTCAGAAATGAGCACAAAAAACAACAACATGAGAGTTTCGACAGCTGTCAGAGATCTCCGCGACGGAACCCCTCGTCTAAGGATCTCACTCTTCAGATGAAGTAAAAATCGTACCAAGGAAGCGCATCCTTCTGATAAACTCCCGAAACGGACCTGACCGCTTCCCAGCGAATTCCTAAGCACCGCCCCTCTTCCTCCTCCGCAAGGCCTTCGGCTTCGGGCTCGAGTTGTTTAAGGCTTGGGGTGCTGGAGGGGTAGGGTTCAGGGTTCAGGGTTTAGGGTTTAGGGTTTGGAATTTAGGGTTTAAGGTTTAGGGTTTGGGTAAACATGGTCCAGCTGGCGGGGTCTAGCGTAGGATCGGTACACGCGATCGGAAAGTAGGGTTTTCGGGTTTAGGGACACTCCAGCAACCCCAGAAGCCAACCACAAATTACTAAACACACCCCCTTCCCATACCCTATCCTCAACTTGCGACCCTAACCCCAAAGCCCTGACCTCTGAAACCCGAAACCCTAAGCCGAGGCCTAACGACCAATTCTGAAACCCCAAAGCCCTAAACGGTTCAGGGTTTAGGGTTTAGGAAACCCTAAACCCCAAGCCCCAAACTACCAAACCCAACGCCCCGAATCCATCGGCTTTAACATCTACTTCCCTGCCTTGGCCATCTTGCCCACGACCATAGGCTTCTTCGACGGCACACGCCTCTTTCGCAGACTTGCCTTCGAGAACTGACGGTTCTGGGCTTCGGGTTTAGGGTTTAAGGCTCAGGGCTTCGGGTTTGGGGTTCAGGGCTCAGGGTCTAGGCTTTACGGTGCAGGCGCTGAGGGCTTCGGGTTTGGGGGTTACAGCTTGAAGTTTGAGATGTACTTGCGCAGTTCACTTGACTATCTACAGTGGGATTAAACTACCCCACAAAGGCTCAAAGGTTCTGTGCTGACTCGACTGCCAAGAAGAAACCCGGAACCGGAGCATCCGGAAGCCAGCCCCCCCCCCCCTTCCCGGCAGGTATCCTAGCCCCCCGAAAGCACAGCGAAGAACCTTGCCATTCTCATTGTAACTCGACACCTTGGAGCCCAAAAACCTTAAACCCCCAACATCCAAAACCCTAAACCCCAAACCCTAAACCAAATCCCAAACCCCAAACCCTAGAACCCTAAATCCAAAAATTCCTGGACCCTAAAACCCTCAACATTCCACCCCCGAACCACACCTTCGACTGGCCATGGGAAAAGCGCTCTCGGAAACGACTGGGCCACTCTCTCCATGCGTCCGGGCCCAACTCAAACCTGGGCTTTTGGGCTTCAGGTTTAGGGCTTAGGCTTGAGGATTTGGGGTTTGAGCTACTACGGTGGGGCCTAGAGTGGGATTTTGGGTTCCGGCTTCGGGGTTTCGGGTTCTTTTTGGGGCGCTGTGTTCGTAGACGGTACAGTCAGGGAAACCCTAAACCTTTGAAGGTTAAAGATCGAGGTGCCAAGGGTTGTTGGCATTCCGGTTGTTTGGCTGCCGGCTTCGGACGCTGAGGTGCAGGATTCTTGCCAGGTTGGTGGTTTGGGGTCTCTTGACATTGAGATTTAGGGTGTAGGGCTTTAGGTCTCTTGACATTAATTAAGATTTAGGGATTAGGGTTAAAGGTTTGGGGTCTATTGACACTAGGGCCACTAGGGTACGCAGTGGTTGGCACAAAAAGCTTTGCATTTCCGGGTCTGGCGTTAAAGCTTTTCGACTTGCAACGTGCGGGGAATAAGATCACTGCCACTAGCATGACTCAGGGCATAAGCTTAGTTCCCCGCATTTCCAAAATAAAAAAATATCTGTGCAGCCCTTTGACATAGCACCAACCCCAAACCCTCTGGATTCTCAAGGAATCCTGCTCAGAAACAGTCCTGCACCCTGCAGAACCCCAGGCTCTTTTCACGTGCCCCAAAAACCTTCATAAACCCTGAGCCCTACTCCCTAAACTCATGCTCAACCCTACCCCCCAGACCTTAAACAAAAACCCTAACCCTCAAACCCTAGCCTGGACCCTAAACCGTAATCACAACCCTCCACCCCAAACCCTAGCTTGGACCAAAAACCCTGCTGACCAGCCTACCTTAAGCAAATCCCTGCACCCCAAACCCCGACCTCAAACCCTCAAGCTTAGGGTTTAGGGTTTAGGGCTTAACCCTAAAACCTCATGACTAACCTATGCCCTTCCCCCACGTTCAGGTCGGAACCTGACCCTGGGCTCACGGGCTCCAAACCCTGTTCGTGGGGCTTGGGGTTTGGGGACTCCGCTCTAGGATGTAAAGGTTTAGGTGTTTGGGTGATTAGGTAAAGTTTAGGTTTAGGGTCTGGGGTTTAGGGTTTGAGTTTATTTTTTAGGGTCTGGGGTTTAGGGCAGTTTAGTATTTCAGGTTAAGGCTTCAGGCTTAAGGTTTACGATTTGGAGCGTTGAACTTAAGGAGTTCTTGCTAAAGGGCCTTGGAACACTTTAACTTTGTGGAAGATTGAGAAACCGCAGGGCAGGAGAAGGCGATAAAGAAAACCATCCACAAATCCAAGCCCCAAACAAACCCACCCGTCGAAAAGCCATGCAAAGCCCAAAACAACACAGCAACACCAAAGAAACCCTCTTGGAACCCAGAAAAACCCTATCAACGGATAGATCGACTAAAAAAGCCAAGTAAGTTCCTGACTAAACCCCCTAAGAAGCATCCCAGAAGCTCAGGGACCGTCACCAAGGCTTTCTCCAGACGCCTCTCGAAAGCTTCCTTGTCGAAGTGCCTCCCAATGAACACCAGTTCCTGCCGTCAGAACATGAACTCCAAGGGAGTTTAGGGCTTATGGTTCAGGGTGTAGGGTTTAAGGCTACGGGGTTTGCCGTGGAATAGCGCTCTCTTGCGACAAGGTTGTGTCGAGTGCATCGTACTAACGCGACGACTGTCGACAGAGGGCTTTTTCCTTCTTTTCCCACCCCACGCCGCGTAGCAGCCAAGCCACCCGAACCTCTTCCAGCAGGGCGGGGCAGGGTTGGGTCCCAGTTTGTCCGGCTCCGGCTTGGGCTTTGGGTATGACAGTACTGCTTCCGGATATAACGTGTTCCGGCAGGTACGACGTGCGGGCTGGCGTACTTAGTACTGGTCGGCCTTTCAAGATCGGTTTAAGCGCCGCCCAATCACAGTGGGTGGGCGGCCTATGCCTTGAGAGGGTTTATCTTTGAAGGCTTCACGCATTTGTGGTCATACCGAGCTTGAGGCTTCTCAGATGGAGGTAGGCTCCTAGAGCCAAAACTCGAAACCCCCAGATCCTTAACCCTCAAGCCTAGAACCCTGAATCCTGAACCAAAACCCTCAGGGTTTAGAGTTCATGCCCTTTTACTCTGCAGCTCCAGGTTTGGGAGTAGCCCCACTTAACGATATTTGGCGGCCTTAGTAATGAGAGTAAGGGTTTAGGGTTTAGGGTTTAGGGTTTAGGGTTTAGGGTTTAGGGTTTAGGGTTTAGGGCGGCCTGGCGCATGTCTCCGTAGAGTGCCTCCCGATACTCGGGGGGAGTCTCCTCAGTCATACATAAGCTGGTTGGGGTTAGGGTTTAGGGTTTAGGGGAGTCTCCTCAGTTTCCGATTTGGGCTACCCCTAGGTATGCTGGACCTAAAACTCAACAAATCCACAACCCTCGGCCCTAGACCCTTTAGCCCTAAACCCTAAACCCTACAAAGCACGGCATACAACGCCCAGGATCCGTGGGCCACTCCAAGAGATCGACATTGCCATGGAGCCAGAAAGGGCCGGCCTCAATTCTCTTCGTGCGGCCCGCCTCTGCAGGTTCGTTGCGGATTTAAAGCGGTTTAGAGTTTAGGATTAGGGTCGGGGGTTTTGAGGTACTCCTCCGGAACATTAAAGTAGTCGTAGAAAAGAAAACCTCGTACAAAATACTCTGCTAGACAGACCACGTAATTCGAGCACCTGGGTGCTCCGCTACCCCGCAAAAAATCTTAAGGCAAGAAAGAACCGGGGAGGTCACACCTTTTGTCCTGCCGATGCAAGGCTTAGAGTTCCGGCCCATGGAAGCGAGCCTGGTGCCAAATCAAGGATCTATCCAGGCCGGCAACCCACAGAATTCCCTTGGAGCGCATGATGCGATCATCCAGCCCATGACCTTGTGTGCCGTGCAGGGGTCAAGTGACAGGTGAGGTGTCACCTATCCCGGCTTTCACGCTGTGCAGACTCAACAGAGCTAATATGCAGCGCCAAACGAAAAACTGGCAGCTAACCCGATGCCCTCGATCCTGATCCCCAAGCCTTTGCCCAACCGCCATCCAGGAGCAAATAAGGCCATCCAGTCGCTGCGGGTGGAAGGGTCTCTGTATGCGAAACACGAGACTGGAGATGCCGTACCTTGGCGACTAAGCCTTTCGCGCTTCGGGTTCAGGATTTCAGGGTTTGGGGATAATAAATATCAGGTACGTGGGGTGTAGGGTTGTAGGGCCTGGAGTTGCGGGTTCTGGATTTATAAAGGGTAGCCCGGGCGTCTCCTCCGTCTCGGGCACATGGTTGCCCTGCAGTTCCTGGTACCAACCCGGCATCTCCTTCGAGGCGATGTGGAGCTTAGGGCGTAGGCTGAAAAATTAGGACTTCGATTTTTCGGATTCAGAATTTACATAATTCTTTTGGCTTAGGGTTCAAGGTTTGTCGAGGAGAACAGGCCACGAGGGATTTTGGGCTTAGACGGGCGTTTCTGTAACGGTTGTTTCAAGGCCTCGGGTCGTAAGAGGTTCAGGCTTCTGGCCTTCAGGGTTTAGAGTTTAGGATTTAGGCGTTTAAAGTTTAGAGTTTGGGGCTTAGGGCTTAGGGCATAGGACGTAGGGCTTACAGCATGATTAAGGATAATGTCCTGTGCTTCTTCCATGTTGAAGCTCTTGGTGTTGAAGAGCAGCTTGAGATCCACTTTCCTAGGCTCTTCACACGGAGCCAAGTGGTTTGAACCCAAAAAGTTGGGAGGGCTGTGTTGTGATTTCGAGGGCTTGCAAGCTGGCTAATTAGTTGATAGTCTAGGGGAACGTAGCAAGTAAAAAGAAAACTTCAAGTAGGCAAGAACTGACGAATAGAATAGGGTTTGGGGGCGTATATATTTGAGTCTTTTATCAAGGGACTAGCTACAAGGAAACATTGTTGGCAGTATTCAATCCCAGCTTCCCGAATGTCGAACGGATGATCTGCGCCTTTGGGTTCAACCGTTTCAGGAGGCCCTCGACGTGAAAGGTTCTTTGTTCCGAGAGCAAGTCGACCTGTCACGGGCAGCAACACTCAGGGTTTGGGCTTCATTAGGGTTTTGCGGGTTTTGTTAAGGTTAAGGGTTTTTGGAGTTTTGGGGGTTTGGCGGTTTGGGGTTTGGGGGTGTGTGATGCAGGGCTTAGGGTTTTGGGAAAACACTGCCTGCTGCAAGGAGCAACCATCGAAGCAAAATGTGCGGTTTTCCCCGTTCCGTATCATCGCCGTCATCACCAGCAGCATCAACATCATCAACAACGACACTACCGTAACAAATCCCTACACCTAAACCCACCCCTAAGCCCCTAAATTTAAACCCTAAACACCTTAACCCCCGAAACCCCTAAACCCTGAACCCTAAACCCCTGAACCCCGAACCCCTAGCCCCTAAACCTTAAACCCCCAATCCCGAACCCTCCTCAACCCCTAAAACCTAAACCCCAAACCCGTAACCCCAAACCCTTAAACCCCTAAAACCTAAACCCCGAACCCTGAACCCCTAAATCCATCGGTGGGTTTAGGGGTTTATTGGTTTGGGGGTTTAGGGGAAAAAACTTTTAAGCTTGTCTTTAACACATAGTGGATGGTTTCATTTCATAACACAAAGCAAGTAGTTCGTGTGATTTCAATTTTGTCCTGCTTGCACACATCCTCACGGCTGAAACAACAGGAGAAGGTACAACAATCATCTAGCAAAGCTTTTGGTACCTCTAGCTCACGTGGATCTGCGCCCCATGATTTTGGGGTTCGGCATAAAATGGCGTAAAATTTTTGGGTTCGGACTATGATCAAGCTATGATTTTAGAGTTCGGGCTATATTTTAGGCTTTTAAGAGTTCATACTCTAATTGTAGGCTTCATTTTATGACTTTGAGATTTGAACTATGATTTTAAGGTTCGGGCACTATGCTTTTTAGGATTCGGAGTATGGGATTCGGGTTCGGACTATAACTTTAGGCTCCGACTGATTATGCGTGCGGGATTCGGGCCCAGGGTTTTGCGGTTCCGATTTGGCCTTGGCCCGCAAATATTTGGCCGAAGCCCGCGAAAATACTCGGTACATGTGAACCCTAAACCCTAAACCCTAAACCCTAAACCGTTTAGGGTTGACTGTAACCGTGAGACCTCGGCTCCCAATAGCCCAAAACCTAGGCCCTCTGCATCCACACAGCCCGAACCCCGGACCTTGTTCAAGACGATGATGTTCGCGCACTCTACCTACAGCAATCGCAAGTCGAAGCAACGACATTATGAGGTTGAGCTCCTTCTAGCACCCTATAAACCCTAAACCCAACTAGTAGACAACAATCCCAAACCGGAGCCCCTTCAAGCCCTAGACTCGCACCCAGCCCCCCCATTCCAAACCCCTAGACACTCTCACTTTGTCCCGAGCCCCCTGAACCCGAGCGGAAGATGGAAACCCCGAACCCTTAACCCTAGTCCTAAACACTCAACCCTAAACCCGGCTTTCTTGATGGAGATCTGCTGCACAAACGAGTTCATGATCACAGCAGGGTTCAAAGCCTCGTGCATTGTTGTAACAGTAAGATTGCAGCACTCGTGGTTGGAAGGATCTGGATGACTCGAGAATTGCACTGCAGGTTGATCTATATTGGCATGTGAAATGCCCTATGTGGGACTGTATAGCGAGTAGCAGCTGGACACCTTTGGAACTTCAATAAGGTCAGGATTCGGAGTTTAGAATGCAATTGACCGAACCCAGGCGCTTGGTCAACCAGCAGCTGCGCAATCGTGCGCCTCGCTCGGCTACAGCGAACTTCGGGTTGAAAATCTAAGGTTTGCCTGGACTCTAAAGAACCTATCCTTTTCGGGCTCCTTATTCTGATTTGCGCATTTCAGTTCTTTTAAAAAAGTAAGTTATTTGGGGGTCCAGGTAGGCTTCAGGGTTTAAGCGTTTCAGCTTGAGGGTTCAGGGTAGCAAACCTAGGACTATGACCAGCTGGTTGGGGTCAGCCCGATGTTTTGAGGCTGCGTGCTTTGGTCTCGGAAAGCTCCCAAGGTTGGGGGCGCTGGAATCTTCGGCATCAAGTCTTTCGACTGCGTTCAGGGTTTAGGGTCCATAAAGAAGGCTTCATTAAGATTGATAAGGTTGAAGGTTTCAGGGAGGTGCGGCAGAAGCAGAAGCATGAACCGCAAGGCCATGAGACTGCAGAGCTGTGTGTTGTCGGCAAAACGAGCGGCGCATTCTTTGCTTCCATTGTCAGCCAGTTTCATGTTGAACACACCCCGTATCGCTCTGAAAATCCTTGTCATCCGAATCCTATTCCGCTAAACCCTAAACCCTATCACTACCATACTCTTTGCCGCCGCGGTGCCGATCCGACTCTTCTGCTCCCAGCTCCTCCCTGTCAACGAGCATCTGACCCATCTCGTAGTCCCTCAAGAAGTTCAGTGCATCCACCACGGTCACCAGGGTGTCTAAACGGGCGACACTGCCGAGAAGGCTTTTACCATCGTACTCGCTAACGAAGGTGGTGGCCACCGGCATAGGCTCCGAGATGCCAGTGCTTTCGATGAGGAGGTAATCGAAACGACCCTCCACAGCTAGCTTCTTGACGTTCTCAATTAGATCTTCCCGCAGCGTGCAGCAAATGCAGCCGTTCTGCATCTCCACCATCTTGTCCTTGCCTTTCAATATCTCGGCGCGGCTTTTCACCAGGAGGGCATCGATATTGACCGAAGCCATGTCATTCACGATGACAGCCACCCGGAGGCCCTGTGGATTTAGGGGTTCGGAGCTGGGGCTTAGGATTGAGGGCTTGGGGCTTAAGCTTTCGACTGGGATTTCAGGCTTACAGGATTTAGGGTTTGGGGGGGGATTTTGGGGGGGTTTAGGGTTGCTTCGGATTTCGGGGTGTAGGGTCCTCTTGGTTCTGGAGCATGTGGGTCAGAAGGGTGGTCTTGCCGGCCCCCAAGAAGCCACTGAGTACGGTGACGGGGAGAAGGGCCTGTTTGGGCTGCTCTTCACCATGGCCCGCTGCCGGCTCCCCGAGCATTTGCAAAGAATCCAACACCCCAAACCCTCAAACCGAACCCTAAAACCCAAAGGTTTAGGGTTTAGGGTCTTGGATATCGGGTTTCGGGTTTTGGGCTTAGGGTTCAAGGTTGCCTGAACTCTGTGCCTCAACAGGTCAGCTCTCAGCGCAAATTCCTGGAGCCCCGAACCCTCAAGGCCCATCTAAAGACTCGAGCCCGAACTGGCAGCTCTGGCCACACAGCCATGGAGCATTGAGGGCACAAACTGCCGGAACGCCGAAAGCCTAGAAACCAGAATCATCAAGCGCAGCATCGAAGGCAGCCTCCCTGCTGTCTCAACAGCATCAGCAGGGTGCCAAAAAAGCGCTTTGCAAGCCTTTGCAATGCCCTAAACTCTACACCCTAAACCCTAAACCCTAAACCCTAAACTCGTAGACCGTTAGGACTTTAGGGCCCAGGAGAGCAACGTCATCACGGAAGTAGCTCCCAGTCAGACTCAGAGGGCTCAGGGCGCTGAAGCTTCGAGTAGAAATCCAACACTTCCGCTGCTTGGTTTCCGGTTAGGGTCTGGGGATTAGGGTTTAGGGATTAGGTGTTAGGGATTAGGATGTAGGACTTAGGGTTCAGGGTTTAAGGTTTAGGGCTTCTGCTGCTCGCGTCAGGCAGATCAGTGTGTAGCCGCCATTTGACCTGCATCGAAGCTTGAAAGTTCACTTGATGATGCAGAACTCAATGCTCGGGTTCTTGAGTGGAACACACACCGCTCCGATCTGCTCGAGAGACAAAGTGAGCATCAAGAGCTTGCCAATCACAGCCCGAGCAATACGCACGGCCTCCCTGCTGGCTCTAAATGCACCCGCTCTGTGCTGTACGGGGGTTGGGGCACTGAGCACGGGCCCATCCGGGAAATGGCTTTCGCTGTACCTCACTCGTGTGACGACTTCGTGACGTCTGCATCCGCTGCAGAGCACCCTAGGCACCTGTACAGCGGAGTGCCTAATGTCTTGGCGAAGTGTGCTAAACGGTGTGCCACGACTTCTTACGAAGACCTTGGCAAGGAGCGCACGGAGACTCTGCGAAAGTGGACTCTGAGGGCCCAGGCACTTAAGGAGCAGGTTGACCCGAACCCTCCCAAAGGCCACTGTGCAAAAATCCTTGAGGGCAAAGACTTGCGCCTGTTTCAAGAGATGCTTGAAAGCAGTGGCCATGCAGATACAGGCCTGACGTCTTGCATTAGGGACGGCTTCGTGCTGATGGGTCCTCTTCCCAGCTCCGGTGTGCTCCAGAAGAAAACGACGTTTGCCACCCTCACTCCAGAAGAGGTGCGTGCTAACTCTAGCGCCGTGCCGCCATCTGGAATGCATGCAAAGGCACCAAGCCTGACCGCATTGCAGAGGAAGTGTCGAGGATCATAAAAGAAGAAAAGGAGAATGGCTGGCTAGAGGGACCCTTCTTTGACAACCTCCCAGAAGGTGCTGTCCTTACGAAGCGGTTTGGCGTGGAACAGACGAGCACGAGGGCGGACGGCTCTGTGGTGTCCAAGGTGAGACCAGTCGACGATTACACAGAGAGTCAGGTCAATCAAGCTTCTCGGCCCGAGACCG